>PVKS010023670.1:0-32099 GCA_004027875.1 Aplodontia rufa | reverse complement strand
TGAAGTAGTGGGTGTAAATGAGAGTGTCAAATTAGAGCACAGAAAGAAATGAAAAGTTTCTAGGACTCAGGAATTCCCCTCCTCCTTGTACACAGCATATTTACCAGAAGCTGTGTAAAGAATGTTCACAGTGGCACTACCTGCAAACCACCAACACCGTAAGAAAAGGAGGTGCTCTCTCAAGACGATGGATACTATCCAGAAACAAGGCGGAAACACATCCGCACCCACATGTGATAACATGGATAATCTCGCCAACAAGTTGTTGACGGAAGGGATCCAGATGCCAAAAGCAGGTTCTGTATGATTCTTCGACATTAAAAGTTACAGGGCTGGTGCAGTGGCTCGGCAGTTACAGTGGTTACGGCGCTTGCCTGGCACGCACGAGTATGCGAATTCGAACCCCAGCACCATGTACACAACAAAGTTTCGGAGCAACTAAGGCCACATGAAAAACCGAGTAAATTGATTCTCTCTCTCACTGTCCCTCTGTCTTAAAAAGAGAGAGAGAGAGAGATACCTACTGGCAGGGGAGCAGAGGCTAAAAGGGGGCTCACTGGGGCAGTGTTGGGGGGATAGGAAGGTTTTGTTTCTTGATCTAGGTTCTGGTTACTTGGGAGTGTTCACTTTGTGAAAATTAACTTATCTCTGGTCAATAATTTTGCCCAGAATGCCCAGAGGACTGTATTAGTTTCCTGTTGCCACTGAAACAAATTACTAAAAACTTGCTGCCTTAAAACAAAAGAAATCTGTACTCCATTCAGAAGGCCTGAAGTCTGAAATCAAGGTGTCAGCAGGCCAAGGCCACGGTCCCTCCAGAGGCTCCAGGGAGAATCAGTTCTGTCCTTCCCAGACCAGACAGCTTCCGCATTCCCACGGCTTGTGACATGTGTGCACATGGTGTCAAATTGCCCTCTGCCTCTCTTCTAAGGCACCTGTGACGGTGTCTAGAGCCCACCCAGACATTCCAGGACTAACTCATCTCAAGATTCTTAATTTGATCACATTTGCAAGGACCCTTTTTTCCAAATAAGGTAGCAGTCACAGGTTCCAGCATTTTGATGCAGGTGATTGGGCAGGCGAGGGTCAATTTCCAGTGGCAAGAGACAATTTCCAATGTCTACCACAAAGATGAGGAAAGCTAGCCCAGCAAAATAAGGTGCTGAGTAAGATGAGTAAATGCAGTTTATGAGCACAATCAGTTCTCCAAAGACTAACAAAGAAAGGAGGAAAATTAACATTTACTAAGGTCTCCGGTAGAGATTTTCACATTCAACAAGGGAACCAAGAGCTCTGACAGTGCTTTCATGGGACAGAAAAATCTGAAGGTTTCTAGTTTTGGAAGAGTGTACTTGAACATTGTAGAAGATTCAGATTTTAAAGGGGGGGCCAATTAATGTAGATAATCTCTTGTTCTCGAAGGAGATGGACAGGCTGGGATCCACGGCAGAGGGGAAAAGTCCATCTTGGAAATGAAGGAGGGTTGTTTTAAGGGTAAGAAGGAAAACAGTCCAAGGCAAAGACAAGGAAATAATGAAATGGAAAGAATACTGAGATCTTTGATGCTAGCTATAACTACTAGGGAGAGGTTGGGGGTGCTGGTGGCCAAGGGAGAGGAAAACTCACCCAGGGCTGCTGACAAGCCTGCATCGTGCAAGCATCACTGGAAACATGGCTGAAGGCAGCAGGACCACCTGGGATCCTGTACATGTAGCCCCCATTCATTTTCTATTTCATTAAGAATTTATGTTAGTGCTTCTGTCCCTTGTGATAGTAACAATGCTAGCACAGCAACAGAGAAAGATGTGAACCTGGTGCCTTGTAAGATCCAAAAACTCATCTGCCAATCATGAAGCTGTGTAGGGCGCGGAGCACAGGATGAGAAGCAGATATGTGCAGACTAGATTTCAATTATGCACTACTTACAGCTCTGGACACTGAAATCTCAATCCTACAAACAAATATTTTTGGTCACAAGGTGGACTGGGCTAACAATGAGTCCATCCCTCCCATTACAGACAAATTTCAAACATATGGCATTTTGATGGTGGTTTAGTAACCCTCACCCTGTAAATATTGTGCCAGGTTGTGTCTTCAAAATGATCCTTATATCAGCTCACAGGGAAAGAAGATAAGTCCCCATTTAAATCTTTTACTGCACAGCAACTACTTCATGAAGTGACATTATCCTGACCACAGCCATATAATCTCCTACATAAGTGTGCTCATTAAAACAAATAAGTCCTACCTCAGTAATGCTACCCTCTTTGCAATTTAAAATTGGGCCTACTTTAAATTTTAAGAATTCACTTTTAATGTTATAACAACAGAATGGTCGGTCAATGATCTATAAACAGTACATAATATGCAAAATGTATAAGTAAAAATTAACTCTAAAGTTTATTATGTGAAAGGGACATGCTGTACTTTATAAGCAGAAATGGGATATGAGGTTACCCTGATGGTAAAAACTTCTACATCACCATCGCACTCTTTGCCTTGAAATTATTCTATTTCCTGAAGGTATCCTAAGTTTGCATCTTTAATCAGAAATTTAGATCTCTATAAACTCATTTTATGTAATAAATTTCAGCCCTTAAGTAATCAATCTATTTTCATTAGATACTCAAAGAGCTACTCATGAACATTTGAACAGGCTTTTTTGGAGCTTATTATAGTTTTATTATGATTGAAGTGCATGTTATTCGTTTTTTTTTTGCTCTCTTGTATTTAATTTTAATTAAACCTTCAAAGCTTCTGTCTTCATTTATGCTCCAATAAAGTTCCCAAGCACACAGAGCAGCCCTTTGTAACTGTAAGAATCTTACTCAAGCATCGCCCCCCCAACCTAACCAAAACCCAAAAAAATCTGCTTCTTTTAATTGGTAGTTGCTTCAGTTGTGTATGGTTGTAAGAGCTGGTCTGTGATAATTTTGGAAGAAAATCTGATTGTTCCTCATAGCTGTGGATCCTGAGTGACACCTACTCCACAGTCATTCTACACCCGTTCAGAGACGGCAGAAAGTGGCCGAGGAGTACCTGTACATTCTCTGCTGGTGTTCTCCAGCAGAAATGACCGTGGCATGTTCGTGCATGTTTGAGGCTGTTCTGATTAAAAGATCTTTCTGGCTCTGCCTAGGGAAATTTTTCTCACTCTGCTATATGTGTGTTACGTCTACATAAATGTTAATAATTATTGAGGCAGGGTAACACGGTGATACAATCAGCAAAATTCAGGCTCTGGAAAATTCTACAGGAAAAATGACCTGGTTTCCTTAACAAAAACATTATGGGTTTGGTGTGGGTGGAGAGATGGAGGGTGAAATTACAAATTAAAAGAGGTTGGGAGGGGCTGGAGCAGTGGCTCGGAGGTTTCAGTGCTTGCCTGGCAGGCATGAGGACCCGGGTTCAAACCCCAGCACCACGTACACAGCTAAGTGTTGGAGCAACTAAGGCCATGTGAAAAACTAAATAAAGTTGTTTCTTTATTTATCCCTCTCTCTTAAAAAAAAAAAAAAAGAGGTTCGGAGTCAATTGCAATGTACGGACCTTATTTGGATTCTACTAAAACAAACTAATGAAAGTTCATAGTCTTTACGAGACCATTAAAATTCTGAAAACAGACAGGGTATCTGATGATATTAAGGAATTAATTATTTTAAGTGTGGAAAGTACTATGGTAGGAGCTCTGGTTTTTCAGAGAATAAAAAATGATGACTTAATTGTGTCAAAAAAGAAAAATGAACGCTAGCGTCTGGTTCCATGTAATATATGCATTCTTCATCAAAAACAGTGTTATTTCTCAGGCAATTGAGATTTAATTATAAGCAATGAACACTATACTGACCCTGCTTACAGAAAGAATTTAAGGGATATAATAATAAAATTGAGCTGAAATAACTGCTCACTGGATGAATGGGCCAGTGTGGAGGATTTTCCTCTTCCATGTATGGCTGCCATTCTTTGTATTCGCAGAATCAGCTGGATCTCAGAAGTGTGAGTAATACCCTGGGGAGCTCCAGGATGCTCCAAATCTCTTCACCTGTCAACAGACACCTTGCAGTCAGAGTCATTTATCAACAGCTCTGAGGGTCACTGTGCCTCCTTTTCTTTACAAGCTGTTACAGTCCCTTTCAGTACCTAGTCAGTAACCGGTGATCTATTCAAATCATGCACCACTTTGTTCAACTTTACACATCTTCTAACAGTATCTGTAATTTTGTTGACACAACAGATATGCAAATTTGATTCTGCCAGTAAGGATTTCATTCCTAGCTTATGTGTTCACCTTTCGTTTGAGTTCCACAATTCATGGGTAGAGGTGAGGCTTAAACTTTTTTTTTCTTAAGGATGATGTATTAGAAGGAATGGGATGCAATTTAAAGTATGCATTGTTAAATTATATTTTTATTGCTGACAGATGTACATCTGACCTTTATTGACTAATAAAAGAGTCTGGTACTTTTCCCCCCTCTTCTTCCAACTAAAATTAAGTCAATCACTCTTAAGGAGTTCACTTACTCTCTGGGAAACTTATTGTTATTATTTTTAAGTTTACAGATTGATGTGACTATTAAAAATGTCAGTTAAAATAGAATTGTGGGTACATTGAAAAGACTAGCAGATGAAGTCAAGAAAGAAAAGATCCCTTGGGGGCCCCCACTGGGGAAAATGGAATGAGTTGCCCCATAGATGGGACAGGGCAGGGAGGAAATGTCAAGGTGGCCATGCCATGTTTTAGGTCCTAATTTCTGCCCTCTGAGCAGCCTTTCCATAGTTTCTGACATCCTAAGGAGGCTCAGGTTTCCCCCTCCCACGAAATCCCTGGCTTCCCAGACATGGGAATACTCCATTCTGCTCTCACACTTGTTTAACAAGCTTTGATTTTCTATTCTGTGCAAGATCCCATAGAAGGGGGTTAAAGAAAACAAACAGCACCAGCCTTTTGGTGAGCTTGTAACCTTCGAGTGAGACAGCTGGACATGTGAGCCACAGAACTTGAAGGTCAAACGAAACACGTGCAAATGCTCCGTGGAAGCACAGAAGCAGCAGGGATTAATTCTGAGAAGGTATCATGAAGGTACTGCACGATGACAGGTTCCGAGTGAGCCTGGAGACACGGCTGTTTCCGCATACAGGGACTGGGAAGGAAGGGCATTTCGAGCTGCTCTGTAATTGTATAATACAGGAATTTCTTCCTACCAGAAAAATTGCTCCACCACTTATGAGTGGACACGGACACCACCACCCACTAATCGAGGAAAAGCCCATCACCCTGTCCAGCTAGTCTTCCCTCTGGAAGTTTGCAGGGAGTGAGCAGATTGCACAATCACTTTTAGGAAAGTCCTTTCAGTAAAACTTGTTTATCTTATTAGAAAGAAAGATACTAGCTTTTATGTGTGCCTTCACACACTCCAACTTATGCTACTAAATACATCCTTTCTTTCCAAGTCAATTAGATGCCCATATTATTTATGTCCTCTACTCCCTTGGTCCAAGGGGAGTTTCTGTCCTTTTGCATAGCAAAGCTTCCTCCGCTCGTACCCTACAGCCTCAGCCTGCTAGTCTGTACTCAGAGGGACAGGCAGGATTTGATGGTCAAGAGACAACTTTTAATTCACTTTGCTGAAACAAGAGATACAAGCAAACAAAAAAAGCAACTTATGAGAGGCTTCTGAGCAATAACAAGAGTCTTTCAGGAGACACCCAGCTCAGAAGGTAGGTCCACCCAGCATCACTACAGCAAGAGAGGATTCAGAGGCGGCAAGAAGAAAAATGCAGATCTGTCGATGGAGTTAACAAAATTCATCATTTCAAAGAGAGCCGCCTATCTCTGGATTTTTTTAGCATTTGCTTCTATCTATCTAATAACCTTCCAAAACAGAAAGAGCCAACAAGCTAGAAAGATAGTGAATATCGTCAAGGTGCCATGTACACATGTTCTGGGAGCAGTCAGCTGTCACACTGAGAATAAACAAGGAGCACCAGCTTCAACGCACTGAGCACCAGCGTAGTCATCAGGCTGACCCACATTCATTAAATCCCTACTATGTACTAGGCCCTGGATTTACAAAATCAGGCGTGTACCGACACGCGCGCGCACACACAGTTTCTGCTCTCAGGAAGCTGGTGATCTGGTGGCAGAAAAATGAAATAATCATACAAAGACCAATGCAAACTGTGGCAAGCGTGGATAATCAAACACCAGGCATTTCGAGCCGTAAAACTGAGAGAACTGATTGGTTTGTAAGGTTTCCCTGACATGATCAAATCTTAAGGAGTCACAGAAATAAACATGGCTGAGGAGTAGGAAGTCCTAACAGCCACCCCACCGCCTGCTGGGAGGGGCGCAGCTGACTGGAGCTGTGCTCCCCATGACCACACACTTGCCCTGAGCAGGAAGCATGCCTGGGAGACCCACACTCCACATCTATCAAATGAGAACAGTCCCTGTGCCAGAAAGGCCTTGAGGGCAGTGAGCCTGAATGACTATCTGCCACTATGAGAGTCAGGGGTTGGGAGGCACCGTCCCACTGCAGGGCACTGTGATGCTCAGGCACAGATAGGCTTCTGCACTTTCCTATTGATAAACAGGAGAGGTGCAACAATAATCTGAGTTTCATCCTACTCAACAGATCCTTTGGCATCTTGACAAAAGAGAAGTCTGGGTCTGGAACACAGCCAACAGTGTTGTCACAATTAATTTTTTTAAGAGAGAGGGACCGTGACAGAGAGAAACAGAGAAACCATTTTTATTTAGTTTTTCATGTGGCTTCCATTGCTCCGAGACTTCGTGTGCACGTGGTGCTGGGGTTTGAACTCGTGTACTCTCACGTGCCAGGCAAGCGCCATAACCACCGAGCCACTGCTCCTGCCCTGTGCTGTCACAATTTTGAGGTTTGAAGGGGAACGCCTCACAAGCCTTACAGAACATGCAGGGATAGCCAACTGAATACACATCCAGGTTTCCTTCAAATGGCCCCAGACATCTATCACACCACTCTACCTACCAACCCATTTCTAGCACATTCCACTTTCATTCTCAAGTATCCCGAGATGGACTCCAAGCGATAGGGCTGTTCCCACACCATTAGCCGCCCCTTCCAAAGGCAGTGGCAACAGGGGCTGCAGCTGCTACAAAACTCAGGCACAATGGTACACATCAGTAATCCCAGCAACTCAGGAGGTTGAGGCAGGAGGATCACAATTGTGAGGCCAATCTCAGCAATTTAGTGAGGCCCTAAACAACTTAGTGAGTCCCTGTCTCAAAATAAAAATGGCTGAGGATATAGCTCAGTGGTTAAGCACCTTTGGGTTCAAGCCCCAGTAGCCCCCCAAAAAACTCAGTAAGAACCCCACTATGCTGCTATCACCACCATATACTTCTTCCTGGTGCTTTTACAAGATGAAGACATCAGCCATATGTGTTCTTCAAATAACCGTGAGATGTGAGCTGCTTTTCCCAAATCTCCCAGGCCAAGGTAACCAGGAACATTTTTATAAATGACACAGGGACAAATAACCGCTCTTAAACTCTGGCCCTATTCCTCCAACTGAGAATGCATTTCATTTTGCTGGAGTTTTTCACCTTAGCTTCGTTCCCTGCACATGTGAGCTGGTTCTTACTGTGCCCCTCTCTCATCATTAAGTTTGGTTTTCCTTTTTTTGGAATCCACATCTTCCTCCAAGGGCGTATCTTTGTCCTCTTGGGTTTCTGCTGTTTACTTACCATTTCTAACTGAAAATATCCATGCCAGGGTCAAGTTTATTTTAGACATCCACAAGCCAGAGCTGGTTTTGTAGACTATGTGTCCCCTGCGTCCTGGACTGAAAATACGAAGGCTCTTTGAGAAGTGGCTTAAACCAGGTGGCCAAATCTGAAAGACTCTGTCCCTCTCCAGCTCTTCCTACTACCCTGCCCCACCCCCATGATTTATTTAAGAGCAAGATTGAGGAAATTAAAAACAAAAAAGAACATGAAATTCTACCATCCATAATCAATTATTAAATGGATGATGTTTTTATTGGGATTCCTAAATATTTAGGTTAGCTTGCTTAAATACTGCCCGAATTATCATCTTAAACTATTCCCCATCTTCCATTTGAGCTTTATCATCATGAACAAATCTGACTTCTCAAAAGAAGAACTCAATGCTGAATCACAAAAGGGCAATTTCCTGCCATTTATGTGAATCATTACTCTATGAAAGAGCTTTATTTTCACTTTTTGTGAAAACGAGAACTGTATTAAAATAATAGATGTCTTTCACTCCCGGGGCCACTATTTATTTCCTCTCATTGAATTCCCACTATCTCTGACCACATCTCACTATAATATATACACTTGCTTCTATCAATAAGGCTGTCTTCGTTAGTGATACAGACTATCAACATGACCCTAATAATGTGTCAATTTATGAAATAATGAAATTATATCTAGGTAAGTGATGAGCAATTTAATGGTGGACAGCCCTTAAAAATATAGTATATCTAGTCCTTATTATCATAGAAATATACATATTAAGATGACCTGTTATTAATTATCACATGGAGATAGCAAACATTTTGTTGTATTTTCTTTCTAAGCTATTTCCAATACAATTATCATACATATGGCCATATGGCATGGGAGCAAAATTATAATTACTCTTTCAATAACATATCAACTCACTGTCATCATAACCACTCCCAATTGCTACCTGATAGCTAGGGAAGCCTAAAGAAGATGTACATGATGGCTATTGAACCCAGATGCTAAAGTCGGTGTTCAAATATCTACAAAAAACTTATAGATAGCTAACACTCACAGTTAATAAAGAGAAAGTAGCTTTCCCACTAAGATCAGGAGAAAGCAAGATTGTCCCCCTCTTACCCTGTCTTCACAACATACTAACATCTTAGCTAACGCAATAAAGATAAGGAAATACAGATGATCCTCAATGTGTGATGGGCTTAAATCCATTGTAATTTAAAAACACTGTAACCCAAAAATGCGTTTAATACCCCTATCTTATCCAACATCATCACTTAGCCTACCCTAGCTTAAATGAACTCAGCATACTAACAAGATATACTGATTGGGAAGGAAGAAATAAAACTTGTCTTTATTCACAGATGTCATGATCATCTATGTAGAAAATCCAAAGGAACAACAAAAAGCCTCCAGAAGCTGATAAGTGATCATCACAGGGCTTCAGGGTTCAAAGTTAACAAATAAAAATCAAATACTTCTTATTACCTGCAATAAACAAATGGAATTAGAAATGAACAACACAATACCATTTGTATTAGTGTCCCCAAAATTAACTTTTGTTACTAGTCTAAAAAAAGGTACATAATCTATATGGGGAAATCTATAAAATTTGGTGAAAGAAATCAAAGATCTAAATAAATGAGCAGATGTTCCATCTGGATCAGATGGCTCAAGATGGTTCAGATGTGATTTCTTTTCAAACTGATCTATAGGTTCAATGGTATCCCAATCAAAATCCCAGTCAATTATTTTGTGGATATAGACAAAATAATTCTGAAGTCTATATACAAGGGTAAAGGATCCAGAAGAGCCAAAATAACACTGAGGGAAGAACAAAGTCAGAGGACTGATCTCACCCAACTTCATAACTTACTATAAAGCTGCAGTGATCAAACCAGTGTAGAATTCATCAATGAAAAGACAAATTGATGAATGGACAGAACAATGTGCCTAGGAACACAATATATGAGTGGTCAACTGATCTGTGACAAAGGAGCAAAGACTGTCTTTTCAGCAAGTGGTGCTTCCTAGACCTCTACATTCAAAAATATGAATCTAGACACTGACCTTATACCTTTCACAAAAAAGTAACTCAAAACAGATCATAGACTTAACATGTGAAAACCAAAATTATAAAACTCCTACAAAATAACATAAGAGAAAATCTAAATGACTTAGGATACGGTGATATAACATTAGATATACAATCCACAAAAGAAAGAATTAATAAGCTGGACTTCATTAAAATTAAATACTTCTATTCTGCAAAAGACTGACAAGAGAATAAAAAGACAAGCTATAGACTAGGAGAACACACCTGCAAAGAACATATCTGATACAGGGCAGTTATTCAGAATATACAAACCCCAAACTGGGAAATAAGCAACCAGATAGAAGAATGATCGAAACACTTGAACAGACACCTCGGCAAAGAACTGCACAGATGGCAAGCCAGCTTATCAAAGGCTGCTCAATATCATCTGTCATCAGGAAGTGCAAATGAAAACACTACACATTTACTAGAAAGGCCAAATTCTGGAACACCAACAACATGAAATGCTGGTGAGGATGTGGAGCAGCAAGAACTCCTATGCATGGCTGGGGACAGTGCAAAATGGTACAGCCCTTTAGAAGACCATTTGGAGATTTCATACAAAACTGAACATTCTCTTGCCATTCCATCTAGTAACGGTGTTCCTTGGCATTTACCCAAATGTGCGGAAAACTTATGTTGACAAAAACAAAAACCTGCACACAGGTTAATAACTGCCAAAACGCGGAAGTAACCAAAATATTCTGCAGTGTGTAAGTGAATAAATAAACGGTGGTACTTATAGACAATGGAATATCATTTAGGAAAAAACAAGAAATGGAATATCAAGCCAACATGGTGGGGCACTCCTGTAGTTCCTGTAGACTCAAGAGGCTGAGGCAGGAGGATTGCAAGTTGGAGGATTGCTGCTGATACAGTCTTAGCAAGATCTTGTATCAAAATAAAAAATAAAAAGGGATGAGGAAGCAATTCCCCATACCAAAAAGAAAAAGTAAAGAAATAGTATATTAAGCCACAAAAAGATATAGAGGAAACTTAAATGTATATTTAAGTGACATTTTACTAAATAAAATTTTGGTAAAATTTTTACAAATTATATATTTTAAGTTACAAATTTTAGTGAAAGCAGTCACTATGAAATGACTGCATAACATATGACTCTGGAAAGGCAAAGAATGGAGACAGAGAAAGGATCGGTGGTTAGGAGGGTTAGTGGAGAGGTAAGGATGAACAGGTGGCACACGGGGACTTTTAGGGCAGTGGAACTATTCTGAACAATATTATAATTGTGGATACATGACATATAATTGCCCATATCTGGGCTGCAGCAGTGGTTATGGCACTTGCCCAGCAAATGCAAGTACTCAGGTTCAAACCCCAGCACTAAGTGTCAGAGCAATGAAAGCCATGTGAAAAACTAAATAAAAATTCATTCTGATTCTCTCTCTCTCACACACTGTACTCCCCTCTTTTAAAATAATAATGATTGTCCATATCCATAGAATGTCCAACTCCAAGGGTGAACCCTGGTGTGCAGTATGGACTCTGGGTGATACTGATGTGTTATTTTGGGTTCACTAACTTAATGAGTGTACCACCCTGGTAGAGACGCTGCCACTGAGCAAGCTGCTTGTGCAGGGGTTCCCATAACTGCCAAGTGTATGTCAGCTGCTGCCCCATCCACATTTGGAGCAGGAAAAATTGGGTTGTGCTCCAATACTGCTTACACTGATCATTATAAGAGCAATTTATTTCCATTAATGTGAAAATAAATATTTCTCGACAAAATTTCTTAGGAGTACCATAATGAGTCTAAATATTGAAAACATCTGAGTATATGGGAATGCTCAGTACCTTCTGCTCTGTTTTGCTGTGAACCTAAAATTACTCTAAAAAATAAAGTATCTATGCATATACTTTACATAATACATATATTTATATGTAAAAATATATACATATACATAAAAATCCTCAACTCCCCCCCTGCCCAAAATCTTCTATGCTTATGGTGTCAGGATGATATGGAAAGCTCCTGACCCCAGCAGAAGCCAAAGCACTCCCACAGATACCCTGACACTGTGCTGGAAGAAGGACCTAGTCCATGCCACCAGAGTTTGGAATGCAGATCCCAATCCAGTGGTGGAAAGCAGATGCCTTCAACCCCGCGTGTCCCAGGGTGCACAGGAACCCGCTCCCTGCTCAGTCCTCACCAATCTTCATACCTGGAAGTCCACTCCTAGCTGAAGTGTGGCTCCAAGGCCAAGTCATTTAAGAAGAATGATTCACAGCCGTGGCCTCCACAGAAATCACCTAGGAGCTCTGAAAAACACAGCCTGAGTTCTCACCCCCGAGATCCTGATTCACCTTGTATAGTATGTGGCATGGCATGGACATCAGGCTTTCTAGAATCAGGTGATAGAGGACCCCCTGATTCAGAAGCTCACTTAAAGATGTCCATTCAACCAGCAACCCCACAACTTTTCTAGAAGCAAAGATCAGACTGCTTATTTAGCATTTAGACCAATTATCATGCTCCTTAGAAACTGTGTCAACAAACACTCACATTAATGGAAATAAATTGCTCTTATAATGAAGATCAGTGTAAGCAGAATTTGGATGGAACCCAATTTTTTTTTCTTCTGTTCAGCATGCTGACAGGGCAGCAGCTGGTTATACTTGGCAGTTATTAAATATCTTTATTTTTTGAGCAATTTAATTGGAGCTTTTGCATCTATTATGTATTCTGTTTAGAAAAGGTTCTTAAAATTGGCTGGATACATGTTTACTTTTCTTTATTATATCAGATTATTAAAAATGGAATAATTAGAACCATGTATTTTATCAATACAAAAATCTGGAGTAAGAAAATTAGTTTCCTTTCATTTCCAAATTTCCACACATTTTCAACATGCAAACACACTTCTTGATAATGAAATAACACTGATGTGACCTAGAATGGACATTTTATAGAGGCACACAATTAAACGGAAAGATAGCCGGCTGCCTCTGGCTGCTGCAGGGGGCAGCGAGGGTGCTAGCAACTCTCTCCTGGATGGTTCCTTCTCTCCCTCTTTGAGCTGGGAGGACAGGAATGCTCTGACTCCTGACACACCTGCAAAGCTGCACACGAAAATAAAAAAAACCTTGTTCACAAGACGGACTTTGAAAATAAAATTCCTTTAAATTCATGAGCCTGGCTCTTCTTGTTGCTTGTGCCTGGATTTTTCTGCAAGCATCTTCTGTTCTTCCAACCACACACACAGAAAACAGGCACACATCAGTGACACAGTCCAAATCTGCATATGCTATTAGACGATATTTTCAACAAAGGCATGCGTTATCTGTCCTTTTGTTGTAGCAGGTAATTTAATTTACTTAATTTCGAAGAGAGTCAGTTATAACCTAATGATTTTTTTTTTTTAGAGAGAATCAATTTTATTTAGCTTTTCGTGTGGCTTTCATTGCTCAGACACTTTGCTGTTGTACATGGTGCTGGGGTTCAGACCCGGGTCCTCGTACACGCCGGGCAAGCGCGGTAACCACTGAGCCACTGCTCCAGCCCGTAATCTAATGATTTCTTGAGTCACATTTCAAATTAGAAACTTAGAACCGGTGTGATTATATTTCCTTCAAACACACATTCATTCTGCACCATGTGCTTGTGAAACTTCTGTTGGTCGATGATCACAAAAGCTGGAAATGAAGTCAACGGCAGAAGCAGGAAAGGAAGTTAGGAGGCAGCTACGGGGTGCAGGTGTGAGATGCTGATGTTTGAACTGGAACGAGAGCAGTAACGACAGAAAGACATAAAGAAGTTTAGAGGATTGTCAGATACCTAAAAAGATTTAGGATCTTAATTCTTGACTTCCTCAATAGAACAAATATCAACCATGGTTTATAGCTTTATATTCAACTTAATAAGTTTACTCTAGGTCTATGGAATAAAAAACCACACATAAGAGAATCAAATGCAAGAAATCTCATAAAATTTGAAATGGACAGGAAAAAGCAAATTGGTTCATTTGCAGTTCTGTGAAAAATGATATATACTGGAGAAGATAATCCAAAGAATAATAACAACATAGCTGACTAGGAGTTATTAGTTACAGCTATGTTAGAGATTCAGGAGCTTACAAGCACTGTTACATGGAGATTTATGCCTGTTTTGGTGTAGATAGCAGGTGTCCCCCCAAAGCTCATATGTGAGATAATGCCAGAAGGCTTAGAGGTGCAATGATTGGGTTATGACAGCCTTACCCTAATCTGCACAGTAATCTCTCAGTAAGGGTTAACTGAGTGGTAACTGAAGGCAGGTAGGATCACTGGGGGTGTGGGTCACTGGGGGCGTGGGTCACTGGGGGTGTGTCTTTGGGGTATATATTTTGAATCTGGCGAGTGGAGACTCTTTCTCTGCTTCCTGATTGTAATGCCCTGAGCCACCTTCACCCACCACACCCTTCTGCCACGATGTTCTGCCTCATCTTGAGCCCAGAGGAGTGGAGTCGGTCTTCTAATGGCAGAGACCTCTGAAACCGTGAGCCCCAAAAGAAACTTTCCTCATCTATGTTGTTTTTGTCAGGTATTTTCGTCATAACAATGAAAAAGCTGACTAAAACGATGCCCAATATTCTCCTTCGATTAAAATGACCAACAAGACAGAAGGCAAACTGGATCTTCAGTGGCAAAGTGGCATGGATCCTAATAACCACCCAGGCGGAAAGCTAGGGCCACCTGCACAGAGACTGCCATGCAGCATTCGCAAACCAAGGGAGACAAAATCTATGGGTACTCGAGGTTTGAAAGAAAAAAAAAACCGATCTCAGTAATGCACAATATTTCTTCTTTTTTTCAACAAAAAAGCAAGGAGGATTAGGATTAGAAAGATTTTGAGAAACTACCCTGCCCTTTCTCTCCACTACCGTCCTGTGTCCACGCGCCCCATGGCCCTTGTCTCGAACATCCTCTGTGCTCTAAAGATGGTCAGCTTGCCACATCCAGTTGGAAGAAGCATCCTCCGAATTATTTTTTAATTCTTTTTTTAATAGAAGTGCAAAAATCTGTTTCTCCCTAATTTCTACTCAATCGTTGCTTCTAGTTGGGCTTTCCTAAAGTGACCCTGAAAAATCAAATTCCTCTTCCTCCAGAAATCTCCAGATAATGCAAGAACCACAATCTTTGCATTCCCTGTTCTTCTTCAGGTTACAGCACTCCTGGTCCCTGTATATGCCAAGCAGGGCTTCTAGTCCAGTTAACACGGTTGCTCTCTGGGTAACTCCGGCCCAGGAGTGTAGAGGGAACAAAGGCCTATAAACAGGTGTTCTGGGCTGAAACAAGGTAAACTGCTTTTCGGCATGTGACCCAGAAACTGATGAACCATCAAGATGGTACATGCTAGAAACGTATGACAAAGGAGGAGAAGTACTGAGCATGTTTAGCTATTAACAGGTCATTAGTGTCTTTCACAAGGTTGGCAGATTAAAAACAATGAATTAAAATTAAGTGGGAGGTTATGAGTGGTTATGGGGTAAAAATAGTGAGTTCAAGACCAGTGTTCTCAAATTAAGTGAATCAGCAGGGTTGTCTTGGTTAAAAATAAAATAGGTTCTCATTCAGTTGTGGGAGGCGGGAGCAAGACTGTGCCTTTCTCAGAAGCACCCAGGTGACTGATAACCATGCTGCTGGTACGGGGGCTGCACTCTGAGTAGCCAAGGTGTGGACTATTACTAAGAGATAATCAAGGTGCACACCTGGAATCCCAGCGACTCAGGAGGCTGAGGCAGGAGGATCACCAAGTGCTAGGCCAGCCTCAGCACGTAGCAAAATCCTTTCTCAATAAAAGGGCTAGGGATAGGGGCTGGCGGTTACAGCGCTTGCCCAGCATGCGTGAGTACGCGAGTTCAAACCCCAGCACCACATACGCAACGAAGTCTCAAAGCAACAAAAGTCACATGAGAAACTAAATACAAAATTGTTTTTCTCTTTCTCTCTCTCTCTGTCCCTCTCCCTTAAAGGGGGAGGGGGGGCTGGGGACATAGAGCAGTGTTACACCTTCCTACCCAGAACTGCAGGAGAGAGAGAGAGAGAGAGAGCGCGCTCGAAAGACAGAGAGGGACTGACTGAGATTCAAGCAACAGCAAAGTCATGTATGAAAATAAAAAGATAGTAATTTAATGACAGGAGGTGCAGCTCAGTGGTAGAGTGCTTGCCTAGCATGCATAAGTCCTTGGGTTCATTCCCTAGCACAATGAATTATTGACATTTGGCAAATCCACAGACAGGGAACAACGGATATTTTAAGCATACAATGAAGCATACATCAGCCAAAATGGCAAGCTACTAAAAACCAAAGTCTAGCAAATATATGATGACTCTGTGGAGGCCATATGTCTATTACCATGATCTAAGGGAGAAATTTTAATATGCCAAGTCTCTGGGAAAAAAACCCACATTTCCATCTTATGCTCTAAAGTGAGAATTCCTAAATAAAGCAGTATTTCTTGGAACCATTTTTGAGCGGAGAATGTGTACATGCACTTGGTGTTGCCCAATTCACTTAAGCCCAGCTATCTTTGGCCCCACTTTCTGCCTTAAGTGTGGATGTCTGAGCTGATATGCTTACTAAATAACGGAAGCACTTGGAAAAAATGTAACCCTATTAAGCCCCAAGTCTTCAATTCAATGAATGTTGCAACAAAACAGACACAGGTACATTAAAATAGATTGGAATTACCTAGCGCATACAAGTTATCATATTATTAATATCATAATTATATCATACTATGCTTAAGATTTTAATATTAATATTATTACTATTATATTGTTATGTATTTAAGCTTTTATAGGCATTCCACATCTGGGACAATGTGATAAAATGGGTTCCTGTTTGCCATTATATCTCTGCAACGGAACCTTGTAACTATTTATACTTCAACACCACCCCCCAAAATATGTCTGCTCATGTTCACACAAATGTAGTTGTTTTAAAAACGAGAGAAATTTTTCTTTGAAAAAATGAAGGAATTTACAAAGTACAGGCAAAGAAAAGGGTTTATAAGGCAAACAAAATCTGAGAAAATACATAAAAAAGAATGAAGGTGAAATTAAATTACAAAACTGATTTTAACACTTGGCATGTTATAATAGAAATATTTTTAGAGATTAAGAATTGAAAATTGGGGACTGGAGCTCGGTGGTTATGGCGCTTACCCAGCATACGTGAGTACACAAGTTCAAACCCCAGCACCCACGTACACAACGAGGTCTCGGAGCAACGAAAGCCACATGAAAAACTAAACAAAATTGATTCTCTTTTTCTCTCTCTCTCTCTCTCACTGTCCCTCTCTCTTTATAAAAAAAGAATTAAAAATTGAAGGCAAATTTAAACAAGTTAAAGGTTGAAATAAGTGTTTTATGTAGGAACTGTGGTCAAAGGTGAGAGAACCATTTCCAAGAAATCAGTGTAGAATACTTTTAAAATAATTTGAAATAGGGGTTGGGGTGGTGGCATGGTGGTTATAGTGTTTGCCTGTCATGCACGAGGACCCAAGTTTGAACCCCATCACCACGTACACAACTAAGTGTCCGAGCAACAAGGGCTACCTGAAAAACTAAATAAAAGTGATATTCATTCTCTCTCTCTCTCTCCCTCTCTCTTTAAAAAAAAAACTCGAACCAGATCAATAGTGATTAAGGCTCCTGGATATCTGCACATGTATACACATTTTACAATGAAAGAGAAAAAAATTCAGTCAGTGGAAGAGGTTTAATTCAGATTCTCTCAGATACAGTTATAGGCAAATTACTGATTTAGTTAAGACATAAAAGTGGAACAATAAAGAAAACAACATAATATGTTCAAAAAATTGTAAATAGTCAAATTGCCTTAATAACTATTGAGGCTCCATTAGGGTACACCAGCGAAAATATAAGCTCTCCATAATACGCTGCTGGCAGGTGCTTCTGCCTAAGAACTTCGATGTCTCAGGACCTTTGTCATGGCCACAGCTAGATGATCTCCTGCATCATATCCTCTTCAGCACCTAGAGAATGCTTGCTCATCTGCCCAGAGGCTGAGCTCAAACCAAGTCTCATACGTGCAGCACAAAAGAAGCCTATGTAGATGTCTACTGAGCGACCCAGCGACAAGATGAATGCTGGTGCAAGCCAGAAGCCAGCAATGAAGGCGGAGGATGCACCAGGCTGCATGGTGCAGCACCCGTCCCTCCAGGACATTGGGAAATGCCCAGTGCTGCTCGTATAGGTGACCAGCTGTACAGGAAAACTGCCTACCAGCACCCCAGCACCCCTGCCCCAACATCCTCACTAAAGCAGAAGTTAGAGACAAGGGACGGTCAATTGTCTCCATATCCCATGGACTCTGGGGAAAATCACAGCCTGCTATAATTATAGTGTCCATTACTTAACACGGGAATAGTTGGAAAATATTTCCTACAGGTCTCTGAAAGAGAATAAATACCTCTTCTCAGGCCAGTTAGATGTTTTGAAGGACTGCAAGGACCAACAATTGTCCCCAAAGACAAAGAAAGCAATGGCTAAAGTTCAGACTGCACTTAGTACTTTTGTTATTAAAAATAATTTGTCACATAACTTCTTTGGCAAGATCATGTGGCAAATTCAGACAGATTCAGAATATGTTGCTTTTAAAAGGTATGCCTGAATCTAGACTATAAAATTAGGCTTCTTAATATTTTCAACTTAACTTTGGTTTCAACTGGTGGGAAAAGAAGTTCTTAACTGCCAAAATTCTGTCATTGTCACACAGTGCATTTTCTTCATCCTTCCAAAAAAAGTCCTTCTAAGTTCCAATCCTGTAGTGTGTTTACTTACACATTGTCTCCTGCTTCTTAAGATCAACTACAAAATGCAAAATTTTCCACTGACGTTCTCATTTAGTATTTCAGGATTTTTAAAAGTTCTGAATTTTTCTGATATAACTTTTCAGCTATGCTTGTTGGAATACTAACCAGAGAATTTGTTCCTCTCTTCTGGAGAGGTCAAAATTTCTCATGACTTTTAACCCCAGTGAGTGTGCTTCATTCTTTCATCCCTGGGCCCCTTTTTTTGACTGCCTAGAATCAGAACAACTTCTAATGCAAAATTTTGTTTCTCCTTGTGCTCTGTCTGCTCAGGACATCAAAAGGCCTGCCATCCTGAATTCCCACATTTTAAGTGTTTATTTTGCATTTACAACAATATCCTTCTGAAGCTGAAATCATGTATTAGTAAAAGGAACTGAATTCCAGATTGCATTGCTCTAACCCACGGGGAATTTGTAAGAGTTGGAGTTCACTAGCACTAAAGAAACATTCAAGAGAACACTAAAAGATTGTTAAATACATCGTGCGGACTTTGGTCAAAGCTAATGATAAGTTTTACACAAAAGCATATTGTAGATAAAGATATTTATTTCTTCCTTCTATCTAAGGAACATTAAAATACCAAAATGCCTCCAAATGCAGAAATCTCCTGGCAATTATAGCCCCCAGTGCTGAATTACATACTCCCTTCCCATCCACTGAACAATCAAGCAATAATGTTTTACGCAGCTTGAAGATGTGATCTGAACCTAGAAGAGTCATGAACACTGGGAAGAAGACAGCAAATTGTTAAGCTTCTTGTTTTCTGGCCTGGAGTACTATTTCCCAGCCCAGGCAGCTGAACAAGGGATGTGGTTACACAGAAAGTAGATTTAGGCTTGCATTCTTGTAATCTAACCCACCAAATATGTAAAACATCAAAAAACACACTGACTTGAAAGAACAAAGAAAAGTCACTCCCACTGTCTGGAGGTTACCACCCTAGAAATACAAGTGAACTTTAGTTTGAATATAGCCTGAGAGAATCACAATGACCATGGTGTTCCAACTACATTCATGGAAACATCTCTAGTATTATTTTGAAGTCAGCTTCATTTACTTTCGATCTAGTGTATTTTTCTCACTGTGCTTCATTCCCTCAAAAAAAAAAAAAAAGATTTTAACATTCATTCTTTGTGGCTCTTCAACCTCCTTCCATCACTCCCTGCCTCCACTCCTCTCTCTCATTCACTGAAGCAGTCAACAATTCTTTAGGATTTACTCCTGTCCCAGGTAAGGTTCCAGATACTGGTACTACTGAGATGATCAAGCCATAGACCCTAAGATCAAAGACCTACATTTATAGAGGGAACAAATCATGTATCCATTAGTAAGGGCTACAACAGATGTAGGGATGGTTGTGAAGGAAGCAATCAAGGGAGAGACCAGCTCTTCCAGCAGAGAAGCGGGCTGTGGTGGGCAGGGGGCTGCAATTTCACTGGGTTCTGAAGTGTGATTCCACTCCAACAAGAAGAGAAGGGTGCTCTGGACAGAGGAAAGCTGTGAAAGGGCAAAAGTCTGGGACACTAGATAGGGGACAGAGAGGGAAAGGTCAGGCGGCAAAGGGCCTGGAGATCAAGCACAAAGTGGACTTTAGAAAGTGGGTTCCATTCTCTCTGCCTGGAATATGCTCCTCCCAGATCCATCAGTAGCTCCTTCAAATCCTTCAGGCTCTGCTCCAGTGCCACCACGCCTGAGTTCTTGCCATTCTCGCCACTCCATCTACACTCTCTGGCTCTGGTCTACCCCAGGCCCTATGATGTTAATATTTCTTCTTCATGGTACTTACCCCAACAGGGAGTCACTATTCGCTTATTGTCTACCTGCTCATTGAGTGACATTTTTCTAAGACACACTGCAGGACCCACAAATAATATACAAAACAATGTATACCATGTTAAGTACTTTTTTCCTTACATGGGAAGCCTGTAATAAATCAATTTGAGCTGTCAGCCCATCAAAACAATCACAGAGCCCTTTATTGCTTTTTTTTTTTTAAGAGAGAGGAACAGTTGAGATAGAGAAAGAGAAAATCAAATTTATTTAGTTTTTCATATGACTTTTGTTGCTCCGAGACTTCGTTGTGCACATGGTGCTGGGGTTTGAGCTTACGCATGCCAGGCAAATGCTGTAACCGCTGAGCCACCCCTCCAGTCTCCCTTTATTGCTTTTTTTTTTTCCTATTAATACTGGAATTCCCTGCATTCCTCTCACCATGAAATTATATCAACCTGGTGTGGTTTACCACTGTGTTGCTTAAAAAAAAAAAAAAAAAAAAAACACCTGGAGAAGCAGCTGGACCGGAGCTCAGTGGCAGAGCACTTGCCTAGCATGCAAGAGAACCTGGGTTCAAGCTCCAGCACCACAAAAAAATAAATAATAATAAACCCCACACACTAGCATACAGGATAAGGCATGGATCTTTCTTGGCCTTGCCGGTTATAAATTACAGAAAGGCAAAATCTGTATCATCAGTGAAACATCAACCTCAGAGATTTCTTTCCCTGAATCTAAAAGGATTAGAAAACATTTTGATAGTCTTGTGAAAATACTGTTTAAGAAAAACAAGATCGGGGCTGGAGTGGTGGCTCAGTGGTACAGTGCTTGTCTGGCATGTACCTGGAGCCAAGTTCAAACCTAAGTACCACGTGCACAATTATGTACTGGAAAAACAAAACCAAATAAAAAAATAAATTTTTTAAGGCAAACGATACAATAATTATGCACAGAAAGTTATCTAAAAATAATTATTATTGGGTCAGATGAAAAAATATCTACTGAATTCCTGTTCACTCATTCACAAATATTCCATCGTGTTTCGTTCAGGTATTTGTTCTACGTCTGAGTGAATTCAAAGATGAATCAAAGGGCTGGAGCGGTGGCTCAGCGGTTGTTAATTGTTCAGCATGCGCAAGTACACAGGTTCAAACCCCAGCACCCACATACATAACTTAAGTGTCAGAGCAACGAAAGCCATTTGAAAAACTCAATAAAAATTGATTCTCTCTCTCTCTCACTGTCCTCTCTTAAAAAAAAGATGAATCAGAGCACAAGTACCTTGTACTCATAAATAATACTGAGTTGTCTAAAAGTCTCAAATGCCAGAAGACAGACAAGAAAGATGGATTCAAAAATGGATAGCCCTTTAGCACAAGAAGATGGGGAGTGGCAGCCTGGGCTTTGAAGTAAGGGAGATGTGGCCCTGAGGAGGGGGAAGAGCCTTTCAGGTAGAGATGCAAGAAAGGGGGAGGCATCCGTGGGAAGCAGCAAGGAGTTCAGTTTGGTGAAGGAGAAAGAACATTAGAAAATTCAGTTTAAGGATAGATCCTAGTGCGCCCCCACTTCATGCTTCATCTGTAGAAAGGGAGGACCCATCGATGGCTTTGTTTCCAGAAAAAACATCCAGGTGCTAGGCTGCAAGGGAGCAAATGCGCAGGTGGAGAAATCTCAGGAAGGTCTTTGGCAGCACAGGGAAGAAGGATGAATGACAGTTGTGCTGATAGAAATGAGGGAACCCAGTTGAGATGTACTCCTGGGCTTTACTAACAAGATTTAAACTTCTCATGTTGGGGAAACATTATTCCAGTCACTGGCCTGCTCATGCCAGAAATGTGAGGCTGCACTTGAATCTCCCTCTCCTCCTTGATCCACTGAATCAGGAAGCCCATCAATTCTACTTCCTGTCTGTTGAGTCTGTTCTCTCGTCTCCATCTATACTACCCGTCTCGTCTCCTCACTCATCTCCACTGCATTTGCCACATAATATTCATGTTGATCCTTTTAAAAATGCTTAGCTGGTGATGGAATTCTCTTGCATGAATGAACCTCTACTAGCTTAGGAAGAGGATGAACCCCCTTAACTAAGTCTCTAACGCCCAACTTAATGATCTTGCCTTTTGTCAGCCCCATCTAGATCCACTCTGCGGCTGGCTGCTTCCCTGATCCTCATGTGCAATTCTGCTCCCCAAGAAATGCCCCCCTTCACTTTCAGACCCTCAGCCCAGACCAGGGCTGAGCTGAGCCCTCTCATAACTCTCTATACTTTCCTTTGAGCACATAAACTGTAATTAAATAAATGAAAAGCTATTTTTCAGTGTCTATTTCCCTGAACAAGTGGCTCTTCCCTATACTGGGACTAACTGCATCCCAACAGGATGGAATAGTATGTTACATACGGAAGCAATCATTCAACGAATGGATGAATAAGGAGCAATCAATCATGACACTGAGCTTTTCAGTCTGATGACTCAAGAGAAAATACTACCACTGTTAAGCAAGACAGGGAAACAGGTTTCAGAAGGAAAATGATGATACTGCAAAAGAAAATGAAAGATATTCTGTAGATTATTGAGAAGGTAAAAAAAAATGGAGCTAAGAAGGGAAAAAAGGGTTAGAAATACGTACTTGACAGCCATTTCCATGGAGCTGTTCATGGATGGCATTGCTCAGTCAGAGTTTATTGAAATGATCTCTCTGCGTACATATTTCAAACAAGACCATAAGCTCCTTAGGGCATTATCCATGTTGTACCTATCATTTTATCCCCAGTACCCTAAATAACAAAAGAATGGTACTTTTTTTTTTTTAAGAAAGAGAGAGAAACAATCAACTTTACTTAAGTTTTCATTTGGCCTTTGTTTCTCCAACACTCAGTTGTGTACTTGGTGGTGGGGTTTGAACCTGGGTTTTGAACTCATGCCAGGCAAGTGCTCCAAACCACTCAGTTACTGCTCCAGCCCCAAATGAATGGTTCTTAAAAGAGGAACAGGGGTGTGGTGGTGCACACCTGTAATCCCAGATACTTGAGAGGTTGAAGCAGGAAGATCACAAGTTCGAGGCCAGCCTCAGCAACTTAGTGAAGCTCTAAACAACTTAGTGAGACCCTGTCTCAAAATTTAAAAAATTAAAAAATGATCAGGGGATGTGGCTCAGTGGCAAAGCATCTGTGGGTTCAATGCCCGATTTAAAAACAGCCCTTTTACCCTCCTGTTAAGGAGAATGAAGACCAAAGGCTATGTTATTGAACACTCCAAGTCCCCGCTGATTCATCAGAAGACAGTTTCTATTAAGTAATAGGTGCCGCGTGCTCAAGGTTTGGTCCCCAGGTGGCACTCTTGGAAGGTGGGGCCCATAAGAGGTCTACAGGTCATTGGGGACAAACTCTTGAAGAGGATCATGGGACTATGGCCCCCTTCTCATTCTCCTTTCTGCTTCGTAGCCAGGAGGTAAGCAGCTCTGCTCCACCATGTGCTCATGCTGCCTTGCCATAGGCCCAACACAGTAAGGCCAACCAGTCACGGCCTGAGACCTGCAAAACTGTGAGCCACAGTAACCCTCTTCTCCTTATGGGTTGATTATCTCTGGTATTTCAGTGATGGAAAGCCAACTAACACATGAGGTAAAGGACACCTGCAAGAGTTAGCAGAGGAACAGTGATCAGAGAATGGAGACCACTTTTTCTAGAATTTGAGCAGAACAGCATCAGCCTCAAGGGGGCTGATGGTCCAATATTTGTGGATAAAGTCTCTTTTGCTCTTCTGCCTTTTCAGGAAGAGTTAACTCTACTCCTCTAAGAGATTATGCTGGAGTGTGCACATAGACTTTGTCTTCAGGGCCACTCCAGACTTTGAAACAAAACTCCTTTGGGCTTTTCCAGGGTCTCCAGGTTCTTCTATTGAATCAGTATAATGATCTGAGGAAATTCAGTTTCAGCGTTGCAACACAAATTGGTAGGAAGGGGGCTGGAGTGTGGCTTGGTGGTTACTGTACTTGCCTGACATGCACGAGTACGTGGGTTCAAACCCGAGCACCACGTACACAACAAAATGTCTGAGGAATAAAAGTCACATGAAAAGCTAAATAAAAATTGCTTCTCTCTTTATCTCTCTCAGTGTCCCCTTTTTCTTTTTTTAAAAAGAAAAAGAAAAAGAAAGAACGAAATTGGTAGGAAGGCTCTCTGCCCTGTATGTTCTGAACATTCAAGCCATCCAGTGCAGAGAAGGAGATCTTTGAAGGTTCCAGTCGCTCGCCGGAGTTTTACGCTGGGACCTGGAGCCAGAGTGCTGTCAAGAGATCATCAAGAGATGCTTGCCTTGCTTTCTTTTCTGCCAATCTGCCTACTTCTGAGATGTCTCAAAAAATACAATCCAGAGCAAGATTATGATACTCCTTAGCAACCCAGCCAAACACAACTAGAACAGGATCTCAGTTTCAACACAGCTTACAGGAAGAAAAAGAGTCAGGGCTGGGTCTTCAGAGAAACAAGGTCAAGGGAGCTGTGTCAGTCTTAGAAAGCAAGAATTTACCGTCATGTTACATGCCTAGAGGGATAGCACCAAAGAACTGTAAACAACGTAAATATATTACTGTTGTCAAGATTCTTTTATGCTACTGTACTTACCTAATTAGAAATAGTAGAAGTTTAGGTGTCTGAATCAAAGAACTCATTTCATAAGTCTGATAGATTTATTTTCAAATGTATTTTAATATAAAATAGGGAACATAAAAATGGAATCATTTAAAGTGGTAAAATGGTAATAGGAGTGTTATATAAAAGTATTAACACTAAAGAAATAGTCTCTGTAAATAATTGAAGTCTAATTAAATACCAGTACTCAAAGTAAGACTGGTTAAAATATCTTGAGTACATTACATTCTTTAGTAATTTAGGAACAAATACTATTTTGATTTTACCTTCACTTAAATACACTGAAAATTAGTGTCATAATATCATACTAAAATTTAAATAATCATGTGTTTTTAAAGTTAAATTCTTTGCCTCTGCAAAGTTGTTTCTTACATAATGTTTTAGAACACTACCAAAAGTCATTACATAACCAGGAGTTGCAGGTTTTCAGTCACATGTATTAGTTTGATTAATTTTTTTATCCTTTATGACATCCCTATATTATGTTTTTTAAAGTCTCATAATTTTCATATGATAAAAATTTTGCCAAAATTTTAAAAGTCTCTGTATTTACTCTGCTTTAATGGCTCTATCAGACATCTTCTAGAACTCCAACTCTGATTCCTTTTTAAATAGCCATAGGCTTTGCCCACCCTATCAACCATTTTCAACTTACACATCAAATTATTTTTGCAGTTTGGGCTATCAATCCAGATATTTAGATTTTAGAAGAAAATCATTTTTACCTCTCCCTTAGTTATGCATTAGAAAAACCAATACAATAAAGGCAGAAGTAATTGACAAATTCAAATGTTTTAAACTAATCATTAGATTTAAATACATTGTCTTGATTAAAACTGTTAGTCCCTCTGAGAAAACAAAAATGACTTGAGTCTTTGCACATCATAAATTCACAGTAGAAATCCTTTTTCTGCCTGTGTCTGTGTGCCAAATGTTTATTAAACACAGACTTTTTAAATTATTGCTCTATACAACTTCGTTTACTCATTCATTCAACAAATATTTAGTGAATAAATATCGTGCACAAGGTACTAGGCTGAACAACAGGGGCAAAGGTCAATCAGCAGTTGATTCATGAATGTACCATGTTTCCCACTGAGGATAACAGGTAGGGATCAGCAACAAAAATTCAGATTGCAACCTAAGAATAAGAAGATCCTGAGAAAATCTTTAAAGAAGAAAGCTTCCTAAAACAACTTTATATTAACACCATACACAAGCAGGATCTAATAGCACATGCCCATAATCCCAGCCACCTGAGGGGCCAAGGCAGAAGGATCCCAAATTCCAGGCCAGCCTCAACAACTAAGCAAGACTCTCCTTGTGTCAAAATCAAATAAAAAGGGCTGGGGATGTAGTTCAGTGGTAGAGCACCCCTAAATTCCAGTCTGGAGTAGTAAAACAACTATCCATATATAAATTATCCCGTATTTCCAAAGAAAAGATTCTACCTACTATTTCCAATGCAAAATTTCACAGAACCTTACAAGAGAAATGAAATAAGCTAAAATAGAATTTTTAAGATGCTGAGGCCGAAAATGGGTTTTTTAAAATCCTTATTTACTTTTTGAGGAGTATATCTGAAGTTGCCAAGCAAATGAAATAAGCCAGGAGAGAGGGCTACAATCATTATATAACTTCAACTCTATTCTTATAGATAGTAGGGACAGTAGATAGAATGCACATGGGACTATTCAATTTGTCCATTAGTTCTCTGATGTCTTACAGAAGAGCAATATCATGTTTTTTAATTTAATTAGGATATTCTAATTGCAAGAAGATGGCATAAATATGCAATCTCATGCCTAAACAGCAAACACTAGTCAGCAGAAAGCAACAAATATCTGTCATCAGCTTAAATTTATCTTTCTTCCAAAAACAGTAAAGGACTTAAAGGCAGCAATGACTACTAGTAAATGCTATACTAAATTTCAAGGCACTGTCGTTTTACATATTGATCAGCTTCCCTTTTAGAGCCTAATCAACAACTAGAAGAAAAAAAGCAAGATTCCCAAAATACAGCATTCCCATGAAGTGGTATTTACAGAAAAATGACCAAATCACTAACATGCCAGTGTTCGATGAATTTAATTAATGGCATTGTCTGTTAATGTATTTACTCAATATATTACATGAGCCTTTTCAAACAGAATTAATGCCTTTATAAAAGAGACTCCGGAGAGATCCCATGCTCCTTCTGCCACATGAGGTCACAGTGAGAAAAGACAACCATCTATGAGGAAGTGGGCCCTTACCAACCCAAATCTGCCCACGCTGTGATCCTGGACTTCCCAGCCTCCAGACTGTGAGAAAATACATCCTGGACGGTTATAAGCTACCCAGTCTATGGTAGTTGTTATAGCAGCCTGAATAGACTAAGACAAATACTAGTACAGTATGATTACATGGGAACACCCAGGGCACAAGACAATCAAGAAAACAAAAACTAAATTAAAAAAAAAAAAAATAAGTCTCAGGGAGGAGTTCCACATTACAATGCAACGGAATGGAAGTAAGTGGGGGATACCTGCAGGCTGAGGACCCCTCACTGCCTGGGAGGCTGCACCAGGAAAGAAGGTGCCCAGAGCCCTATCCTGCAGGTGGCAAAGGAGCCCAGTATGTGAGGGGGGTGGCTTCCAAGCAGGAAGGAAGAAGGTGTCTAGAGGAGCCTTCCAGCTTCCCAAATGACTGTCTGCAGCAAGTGCAGGGAAATTACAGAACTTGAATGGGGGAAGGGAAAACAAACCTACTAGGGCTGCTGCGATTGTGGGCAAAAAGGAAGAGATCCCAGGGCTTGTTTTAGGGAAAGGCAGGCAGCCCTGAGGCCAGGGCCAGTGGCAGGGAGGGGGCTGCAAGGAGGCAGAAGGATGCCAAACCTCCGGGGCTCTGTGGCTGTGCTAGCAAGTGTGTTTCCTCCTGCAGCTGGTCAGGAACTCAGTGAGCTCTAAAGCAGGAAACTGCACTACTTAGAAAGTCCTTTCATAGAAACAGCACAAAAGGGAAGCACTGCTGGAGAAGGAGGTAAGAGGGGGAAGCCACCAGAAAGCCCACTGGGGAGCAGAAAAGGTCTTCAGTTGAAGGCATATTTAGCACAGTGGGGAGCACTGGGCAGTCTCCTAACCAGCCAGCAAGGCTACCAAAAGCTGAAGATTACATTGCCTTTGTTCACCAACAAAACGAAAAGGAAACAAAATAATTTAAAAATTAACTGTTCCGGATTTCTAAATTTAAAATTAATGACCTTAAGTAAAGTCATGAAAACACACTGTATCTCCCATTTGAGCACAGAATATTTCTGTCAGTTTGGAGCAAGGGACAAAAAATAAGGAAGGAAAATCTATACTGACAGCCTGCCAGAGAAGGAGTGGAAGGAGATAGCAGTAAGGGGAATGGAGTAGGAACTGGAAGGAGTAAACAGAAAAACAGGGCTCTGGCTTTGCACGGTTGGTTCACTGGGTAGAACCACCAATGCTTGTTTCAAATACAAACAGCACATCTGATAGATACGCAGCCAAGAACTACCCGCTGATGCGTGCACAGGACCCTCAGGTGTTCCATGGGCAAAGATGAGGGACAGAGGTTGGCTCAAGCTGCTCACTGGTTCAGCCACCCATGCACAGAAATAAGACAGCAAGGGTACCAGGGTAAGTGGGGCCCTGAAGGCTTAGCTCAGGAAAACCCCAAAAAGAAAAATAATCTGGTCAAGTTTCTAAAGCCAAGTGGAATTAGACAGGTAAAAGCACTGAGGGACACTGCACAAGGGAGAGCACCCCCTGTACACTGTCTTTATCTGGAAACTAATGCTGGCTGCAAACCCCCGCCCGGAATAGACAGGTTGCCTCCGGATTAAACCAGTCCATGAACCACAGGCGGTGTCTGCACTTGACACTCCAGGGCCCCTCCCATGCTCCTCCCATCTCCTGCGGTTTCCACCACTGCTACCCAGCGCCCCTGTGGGAGCCAACCCCTTTACTGCCTTGCCCTTTCCACAGAAAGAGAACATAGATGGCAAATTCACTTATTTCCCAGGCTGAGTGGGATTAAACTAGTGTGTTCCTAGTTTTGAATAGCTTATACCCCACTTTTCATATAAGTAGTCAGCTAAGATGAAATAATTGATGCAGAAGCAGGACTTTACTGCATTCTTCACTTCCAGCACCAGCCGGGGTAAATCTTCGCCATCCAGTCTCTATTCCACCATCTTATCCCAATACACCCAAATATGTGGGGAAACAAGTCAACTTATGAGCAGACAGATGCTCTTCTGGCTGCACAGCAAAAGCCTCATGTTTAGAATATTGATCAGACATTTTCTACCAGCCCTGTGTGCAGACAATGAAATTCACAGAGGAAAAAAATTTTCCCATATACATCTTGTTCTTTTTGTGGGGGGGGATGAGAAGTATTGGGGACTGAACCCAGGTGGTACTCTACCACTGGGCTATATCCTTAGCCCAATTGATTATTTTCATTTATTTTTTTAAAGAGAGAAGGACAGTGAGAGAGAGAGAGAGAAAAAAACAATTTTTATTTATTGAATTTTTCACATGGCTTTTGTTGCTCTGACACTTTGTTGTACATGTGGATGCTGGGGTTCGAACCCATGTACTTGTGAATGCTGGGCAAGAGCCATAACCACCCAGCCACTGCTCTAGCCCAGCCCAATTTATTTTATTTTGAGAAAGTGTCTTGCTAAGTTGTCCATGCTGGTCTGGAACTTACAATCTTCCTGCCTCAGCCCCCAGAGCAGCTGGGACTATAGGTGCACACCACTACGTCCAGCAAAACTTAAATCTATTCTGCCTTTCATTTTTGAATTTTAATTGTTGCTTTCTCATAATCTGATGGCTACACTCAAGGCCCAGGCCTCAGTTTCCCTGCATGCTGTGGCAACCAGATAGAAGCAAAACAGGCATAGAGCTACTACCTGGTGACCAGCCCCCTGCACAGGGGCACACTCAGATCATATATGCAAGGATTTCAGACCATGGCAGAAGTTACCACCATAGATTGCTTGACCTTCTATATGCACATGCATCTCCCAGGGACGTATCCCCCTTCCCTTGAATCTGGGTTGGCACTCTGACTGCTCTGACCAAGACAACACAGCCAAAGGAATATTCGGAAGATTTTGAGACCAAAATTTAAGCTAAATGGCAGCTTCTACTTTGTTTTTCTTGAATCCCTTACTCTTCTCTCAGAACACAGACACCATGTGACCAGTCCAGGCTGGTCATGTGAAGCAGCCACATGAGGGAGAACTAAGGCCCCACAGACAGACTGTACCAATGCTCAGAAGGGGAAATGAGCCTTCTTGGACATCCCTGCCCAATCAAGTCCCCAGGTGGCTGCAGAACTAACAAAGTATGAGTGAGACAGAAGATCCACAGGCCAGACTGTTCAGCCCAGCAAGCTGTGAAAGGTAACTGGCTGCTGTTTGAGCCACTGTATTGGTGGTTACCCAGCAAGAGCAAAATGGGACAGACACCTCTCAAAATAATAAATCAATACTGTGAATATATAAATGATGGTCAAGCACCTACTATGTGCCTGCCTTTCACATATATTTTCTCAGTGAATCTTCAAAAAACAGTGTTAAAATACAGGCTTTCTGATTGCACAGAGGATATATAAAAGGCAGAACTGAAACTCAGCACTAACCTAATAATGGCCTTTCTACTATATCTCAGACACTGGGGAAAGTGACTCTGTGGGGTCAATTCAGCCCTCTGCAAGGCAATGGCTTTGGGATCACTATTACCCCAAAGCCATTTTTATTACCATGTCTGCTTCTAGGATCATGTTCCTCTACCACACAGCTACAAATGCCCAAACTATGGAGTACTTTTTGTATAGTAGTCTAACAAAAATTAGGAAGTTGGGGGTAGGGGTGAGGAATGTGGAGAGGGAGTGGAAATATAGCTCCGTGGTTGAACATGCACGGCCCTAGGTACAATCCCCAGCACCACCCTCTACCCCCCCAAAATTAGGAAGTCGTCATTAGATCCCACCCACTCCAACAATCAAATGTGCAAAGCAACATAATAAAGGAACATCTAAAAGCCTCTTGGTAGATTTACGCATTAAACAAGATGTCTCTGAAGCTCTTATTCCAACAGTCTACGACCTGCTTGAACTGTACAAAGCTGCTTACGTGCATGATCTCATTTAACTTTCTCAATAAGCCTGTAAGTCAGCAACTGCTTTTATCTCCATCTTCCAGATGAGAAAATTAAGGCTTAGAGAAGAAGAACACAGAACTAGTGAGTGGCAAGACTAAGACTCAAAAACAGATCTTCCAGACCCACAATCTGCATTCTGATCATTCCAATACACGACTTCTAATTCTTCACTAGGAAGATATGACTGTTTTCTAGTCCTCTGATCCTTGGAGATATAAATCCCCAGGGTGGACAAGCTTAGATAATACACATTTCAAGAAATGATCCCCATCCCTGCAAAGACACCCTGGTGGCACCATGGGTCATTAGGTGGGCAGGAATCCATCTGGTGCAGCATAAAACAACAGAAGCTGCAGGCAAATCCAGGACCTGAGCCAACCCCCAACCTTGCCCCTGGAGCAGTCAGCAAAACTGTCTAAACTCCTCACCTGCAGTCTGTACCACCTGTTCCTCAAATACAATCTGAGTTGAAGCTCCAGTTTCCCTTTTAGAACAAGGCCAAGCAATACTCAGCAACGCAATGCCCAGAAGGATGACCTCTGGGAACACATCATAATTTAAAAACAAAAACAGCTGGGCACCACTGATCTAGCCAAGTAGGTCAAGACAGTGGCCCCTGAGCAATCCACACTTCCCACCTGCTTAATCTTGATCCACCCACAGCAACGAGCAGACTCATCTATTATCTGACGTTTTGACTTATTCCCTTCATTACCAGACATACCAGCCCACAAGTGGGTTTTATGGTACTGGGTACTAGGACATCTGACTCAACAAAACTGGCTAGGTCAGAATTTGTGGTTGAGAA
>PVKS010023669.1:0-32067 GCA_004027875.1 Aplodontia rufa | reverse complement strand
TATATATATATATATATATATATATATGCATTGTAGAAAATTTGGGACACAGAAAAAGTAAACAGGAGAGAAATCAAACTGCATCACTTCCATTCTCTTCTCTTTTTATATACAAAGGAAGTGATGATATCTCTGAAGGCCTTTCCTTTCTTAAAAAAGCTAAGATGGCACCATACCCCCAAGCAGAATCTGAACTCTAGCTGTGTAGCCTTGGTTTGGAAAGTACAAAGAGACAAGAAAGTGGTTAGCAGACATAACAAAGCTCTGACTGAAATGACCCAACCCTCTATGAAGAAGAGCCAAGGACACATTTTTAAAAATTACTTGCACACACATTTTCTCCTTTTCTTTTAGAATTTATATCTTATGACGTGGAGCTTAAGTTTTTTTTTCCCCTTTACAAATGGTAAAGACAACTGGTGTCCTCTATGAATATAACATTTGTATCCAGTGCATTTTGGGTGGAATCCAATAATGTGTGATAACTCAACAATTTAGCACAGGAAACAAAGCCCACAACATTCCTCAGAAATTTCACAGACTATCTAGAAGGAACAGACCTATTAGAATGGGGTTTTTGAGTAATATTTGAAGAATGCAAGTTTTCACGGTGGACACACTGTGTTTGTGACAGATGCAAATTCAGATATGAATAAAACACAATTCAATGATTCAGAGACTCTTGTGCCGTGCTTCCACAGACCTTATTTCTGCACGGGTCAAACAAAGGAAAGTTAGTATTTGACAACTGTGGATGAGTCATCAGAGGAAGTTCTTCCCATATGGATATGCTTGTTGAAATAAAGCTGGTGAACAAAGCCATTCTTTTCTTCCTTCCCCCTATGGGTCAGTGAGGGTTTCATTTTAGGAAATGGAAGTGTCAATGTAGGCAAACCGTCCTGAGGTATTTATAGCATAAATGTGTAGTTTCCTTAAACTGCCTTCAAACAAAGAATACGTGAATAGAAAATAGAGCTCAGTTTCTTTCACTCTTCATGTCTGAGCTGCATTTTGTTTATAAAACCTATTCAGCCTGGTGACACATAATAATATGGACGTGAAAGTGGTGTAGCTATATGGGGCTGTGCTAGCGGTTTCTCCATTAACTTTAAGTGCTATATTTATTCATTAAGTTTATTATACCCTTGCCATATTCACTGAAAACATTTCCCCTAAGATTATCATATGCTTTTAAACTTTGCAATATTTTTCTTTTTTGATGAACAAAGGTTCTCAATTTTTGCACAGTCAAATCTACCAACATTTTAATTTTAAAGCTCTGAAATTCTATTTCCATTCTAGGGTAAGAACTATTTCCTGTAAGTTCTTTATCCTTTTATGGTTTCATTTTAATATGTAACTCTTCAAGTCTGCTGTCACTTGCTCTATAGGGAGGATCAGTGAGAATTTCATCAGATTACTATTTTCCCCCCAATGAATTGACCAGTTACCCTATCTCATTTTTTGAATAACCCATTCTGTCCTTCCAGATTTGTGATTTCTGACAAATTACATCTTGTCCTAAATGGGGGTCTCCATTCTGGCTATTTGGTTCCGTTAACTTCTGTCAATTCTTTGCTTGGGAACACACTGTTTTTATTATTGCAGCTGCATAAAGCATTTTTGGGTTGTTACTAAATTTCTAATTTCTAGAAATTTCCACCATGACTGCTTTTTTGTTTTTTGGGGGGCTATTCTCACCAGTTAACTCTTCAAATACATTTTAGAAAATCCCTCTGGGATTATTATTATTTTTTTTAAAGAGAGGGATAGTGAGGGAGAGAGAGAGACAGACAGAATCAGCTTTATTTAGTTTTTCATGTGGTTTTCATTGCTCAGACACTTTGTTGTGTATGTAGTGCTGGGGTTTGAACCCGTGAACTTGCGCAAGGCAGGCAAGCACCATAACCCTGAGCCACTGCTCCAGCCCCACCCAGTGGGATTCTGATTGACATTTCAAAAAACTATACATCAATTTGGAAAGATTTTATGTCCTTATAATACTCAGTTTCATTCAGGAAAGTGGAATCTTTTTCTAATATTCAATATTGTCTATGTCTATATAATTAGTCTTTCAGTGTCTCCATTGAGGTTTATAGTTTCCTGCCTACAGTTTTTATTTTTATGCTGGGAATAAGCTGGTGCTGCTATGAACCCTAGAGAAATTCAACTGTCACTTTTTTAACTGAGGTCATAATCCAGATTATTCTCCTGAATCATGGATTATTTTAGAACAGAAAAGAGGAAGCAAAAGGAAAAGGAGACATGTTGGGTATGAAGTAAAGTCTGTTTCATTTCATAACGAGAAGACTCTGAACCTCCCAGGAGGGCTCTCAAGGTTAAAAAACATGCAATCCAAAGCACCGAGGGTCAGTAAAAGAGAGAAATAAAGTATGAATAAGTGCTCAGAGTGATGACTCATTGCATTGGATCATCCTTGGGAAACCACCTACTAAGCAGGATTTAGTAGCAAAGGCGTTATTTTTGGTGCTTGATTTACTGCTTCTTCCCCAGGGCGGGGGGTGGGTGGGCAGTTAATCCAAGATCCCTAAAACACAAGCAACTGGTTATGGGGATAGACCAGCCTGTCAGGTAACAAGGTAACAGTGCTATCTCTAGACCAGCGCAGCGTTGTTTGATGTAGAGACCTCTTTAGAACAAGAGAGAAGCACGAAAGTGTTGGATATGGTTCTGGACAACAGGAATGCAGCAATACATGAAACACCCTCCCACCCTCGGTGAGAGACCTCGGTCTCAGGCAGAATTTTGCATGTGGTAAGAGTAGGAGCAAGAAGCAATACTGTACATCAAGATTTCTTACTCCTTTGATTTTATCGAATATTAAAAGCTACTTATCACAGCACATTTAAAACATAGGACATTTAAACATTCGACAAAATGTTAAGGTCAATCTGAGGCCTCAGTATATTTATTTATGAAAGAAGTAGTGAGTTTATAAAAATGAGGTGGCTGAGGGAATATGATATATATTTAAAATGCATTTGCATTACACATTCTCTAAAGAGGTACGACTCACTACATGCCATATATCTGATTTTACAACTGCAGCAAAATGTTGTAATTGGTCAAGGTTTTATGTCATTCATATAAGTATAACAGTTTGGTAAAAAACCAAACTGTATGTATGCTAATAAGTACTTCTGGTAAAAAATATATAAAAGACTGGAAATATACATTAAATGTGCTAATAATATAAAACATTATGTGTAAATATATAAAGACTAGAAATTAGTATAAAATGAAAATGTTAAGATTATATATATATATATATATTTTTTTTTTTTATATAGATTACAGGTGATTTTCAGGCTTCTTGTGTTAATTCTTGGTATTTTCCTAAATCAAACTTCCCGGGGTTGGAGCTTGTCTGCATGTGAGACTACATGAGTTCAAATCCCAGCACCAGGTACACAACAAAGTCTTGGAGCAACAAAAGCCACATGAAAAACTAAATAAAACTGATTCTCATTCTCTCTCTCTCTCACTGTCCCTCTCTCTTAAAAAAAAATTCCCTAAGCCTTGGTAACGTGTTACTTTTTAATATGAAAAATACAACAAAAGTTGTTAGAAATAAAAGGTAAATAAGCAGTATGTGTTGCTGTTTCTCAATTTACGGCCTTAGAAAAGGATTGATATACAGACGTTAAAAAAAATGCTTTGAGAAGTAATTCTCTGGCCACAGGGGGCTGTCAGGTTACATGAGGTTTCACAGGCTTCTAACAAAACTGAAGATTTAAAAGGCAACTGATACTTTACTCAGAAACTGCTTCTGTATTTAGAGTAATATTAGTACATAACCAATACATCGTCTTGATTCTTTTTTACATGCTAAAAAGTCTAGAAGACATTTAAAATTTTCTTTAATTGGCAACTGCACTGTTCTTTATTAACTTACCAAAATATATAAAAATTAATGTTTAGTACATCTTGGGCACTATTTTTATTAGCAGCGATACTATTTTTAAAATAAATTATGTATTGCAAAAGACAAACTTGGCAATGGAAGCAGGAGGGTCTTGCAACAGGGAGGAGGCTTCAGGCTGAGCAATGAGCAGCTGAGCGACAGTGCCACACCAATCCCATGTCCCATCACTGAACAAAGTGTTACTGTCTCCTGTCTTTCTGACCCTGTTATTTGAGGCTGAACTTTCCTGGTACCTTTACCCACTTGTTTAGGAGTTCTGCCAATGTCCAGATAGAAGGATGCTTCAGAGCCAATGTGGCGTCTGCCTCACTGAATCCTGCTTTGTGTCTGCTGACAGGCAGAGGGACAACACACCATGTGTTGACCCTCCAGCCTGGGCAGGAACCCCAGTCTTGCTCTGCTACTGACCAGCTGTGACCTGCAAGGGCAACACTAACTCTGAACCTAATTTTTTTTTTTAATTTTTAGTACTGGGGATTGAACCCAGGGATGTTTAATCATTACACCCCCACCCCCTTTTATTTTTTATTTTGAGACAGGTTCTAAGTTGCTTAGGGTCTTGCTAAGTTGCTTAGGGCCTCACTAAGCTGCTGAGGCTGGCCTTGAATTTATAATCCTTCTGCCTCAGTCTCCCAAGCTGCTGTAATTACAGGTGTGCACCACCGTACCCAGCTTGAACCTCAGTTTCTTTAATTAATTTCAGGGTTGAGATTCCTTATGTGCTTCAAAAGGACATCACGTACATACTAAACTATAATAAAAGTGTCCATGAATTAAATGTTTCCTTTACCATTGCCTAAAAATGTCTTTTGATCCCCTAAGCTAATCAGCTATTGGATATCATTGATATGCAAAAAATTATTAACTTTTGTTTTTCAGGCAAAAACTACCATATTTTTTTCAAATCTAAGATGCCACAACTAATTGTAATTCATATCCTAATTTTAGAAATACTCAAATGTAAAAAATAATGAACATCTCAGAAATACTGAAATGTTGAATATGCTGGTAAAATTCTCTTTTTGGGAAGAGATGAAATGCCTTAGCTATACTATATTCAAACTGTCCTTGGTGGCACTTTGGGACCTAGATCTTCTGTTCCTTTATATATCCATTTAATTTTTCATTACACTGAATACAAGTTTACTGAAAAGGATTTTTTTTCTCCTTAAAGTACTAAAAAACATCTTGGAGTTTTGGTGAACATCCATGGAAAGCTGCCAGTCTGCAGTACTGGAAATTAAGTAAGCAGGGGACTGACTCTTTGCTAAGCACTTTGCACATACAACATACATTTCTTTTCTTTCTTTCTTTTTTAATATATAGAGAAACAATTTTTATTTAGTTTTTCATGCAGGCTTCATTGCTCCCAGACTTTGTTGTGTACGTGGTGCTGGGGTTTGAACTCGCGTACTCGAGCATGCCGGGGTAGCGCAGTAACCGCTGAGCCACCGCTCCAGCCTGCATTTCTTGATAACTGAGGAATGGTACAACATGATTGAACATCTGTTCTAGAAAATTCAGTAAAAAGAACTATGGGATAAACTCCCTTGACATAACTTGATTTCCAGACCCTCCAGGCTCCTTTGAGTAGGAGTGGTCTGAGAAGCAAGGTTAGGAAACTGACAAAAATAGCCTCAGTTAAACACCAATCATTCCCTTCAAGAAAAGTTTTCTTGCTCAGCATATTACTGGGGAGCATGGTTTGGTGCTTAAAGCCTTCCTGTCCTCACTGGAAAATTGGAGTCAGTGCCTGGGGCACCACCAGCTAGCCTCATGCCTCAACCAGACTGTGTGGGCTCAAACCACGTTCTACAATTTTCTTTGTGTCCCCCTCCTTTTCTGTAATTTTTTTTTGTTGTTTCGTTGTTATGGGTAGTGACAGTTTCTGGTTTCTTTCGTTTACCAACGGTTTCCTTTACCATAGCCTCTATTCCTCCGGCTGGAAGCCTGGCACAATTGGAAGCTGGAAGAAAAACCACAACTGAATAGCCTGGCACTTACTTTAACAGTCATTTCCAACCACAGATTAATACTGTTACTGGATTTGACTAACGGCTCTCAATCAGCCCAACTGTCATCACTTGAGAACATGCTACCCAGCAAAAAACAAAAGGGAAATATGTAAGCAGATCCAAAGCGCAGGATAGATTTACCTGATACTCATCTTCTGAATGCAAAGCTGTCTCTCTGAATACCCTTTTCTTGGTTCTTAATAACCTGCATACTGAGTGGAGCAGGAGATAATACACCCACTGCTCCAGCTAGCAGAAGGCTTAGGTCAGCTGGTAAGGTTGCCATGGGCACCAGCCAGCCTAAGAGTGCTCAGGACTCAGCTGCTGCACCTTGCCCCCGCCGACCTGGGAAACCGCATTGGGATGCTGGGTGCTCTTGAGTGTCAGGGAGCCAAACACTGATAGCCCAGATGGGAGAAGGCCCTCTTGAAGCTTAGGGTGGATAGCAGTGGTGTTTAATGTCAACCTATCACAAAAAGGAGCCAGGTTTTTTTTCTCTTTATCATTCACTTTGACACAGTAGATCCCCGAATGCAGCTGACAGGATTTTTCAATAGATATGAAAAAAGAATGGTTATGATCCTTTACTATAATTATTTGATGCTGAAAACATCTCATATTTTTTCCAGTATTCCCATCAAGCTAAATTCTGTGTCTTTCTGATCTGTTCCCATTATCTTTGGAGCATTTTCTTACTTTTTGGTATAATAAGGTGCCTCAGGCTTATATTGTATTTTTTACCCATATTTAAAAAATGTTCTAAAATAACTATGTATTACTTTTGCTAAATGAAAGAACATATAATGCATACAATTTAAAAAATAATCTGACATAACAATATGTGGAATGTATGCATTTTATGTAAGATTATTTTAAAAAGTCCAGGTTGCTGACCCTGCATGGTTTGGAAACATTAAGACAAACGGAGCTCCACTTGAGATGGGAGAAGGGAGCACCTGCCTTATAAACCAGTGAGAAAGGCAGCTAGCTGTGTCCCGGAGGTCATTACAGGCATGCCACTGATCTCTTCTTGCCTGGCCCAGTGAGCCAGCCACACAGCCTGTGACATGAGAGGGAAGTTACGGTACACTGTGTTAGCTGAGTCTCAAAGCTGAATGCCTCCCTGCTTCCCCTCAGAACACTCCACAGAACGGTGACACAGTCATTTTCATCCTGCTTGGGTTTCTTCCTGCTGACTGTCTGGAGTTTCCCTATGAGTTGGTATGAGGCACTTCTTCCTGTGGCTCAGAATGAGACTCGGGGGGGGGGTAGTTGGGGGTGGTACTCTGGACTCTGTGAGGTACAATGAAAACAGCAGGACCTGGCAGGAGCCCCCAACTCCTCCCTGTCCAGGAGTTAGCAGACCCCTGGCTCCAGAGAGCTCTGCCTGGTTTCTCCACTCTTATCAGATGGGTTTCCTGAAACTCACTTGCATACTCAGCCTCCTCCCAGACTGGAGGACCAGTTCCAGCTGCTGCAGTGATCAAGGAGGGGTGGAGGGCAAGGAGCTCTTCAATGATGAGTCATTACTTCACTACTGAGTCATCTGGCCACACTGCCCATCCAACTGTGACCCAAGATGGAGCTCTGTACTCAGGCTTGAGGTGCTGCCCAGAATCTCAGCACCTGAGGGCCGGACAGCTTTCGATTGTGCATTCTTTTCATGTCTGATGTTACTCTGACAAAAAGCAACCCCTTACCTTGTTCCAGAAAAGCGAGAGCACTGAGGTACAACATAAACAAGCTCTTCTGAGCAGCTAGAATGCACAGGACAAAGTCAAGTGCTTCACATGCACTGCAGCATTCAACCCCAGAGCAACACTACATGGGAGCTACATGATACTATCCTCATTTTACACTGAAACTGAGGCTGAGGGATGGCTAACAATGAGCCATCATCATCCAGCTAAGAAATGACAGAGTGAACTAGACGCTTCACTTCACTGTACTGCACCCTTCAGATGTGACTGTGGCACTGTTAGTGGGTATGAGGCTCAGCCTGAACAAAAATTCCAGGTATTTTCCAAAGAAACATGAATGAATGGAAACCACACTGGTAAGCTTGGTATTGAGACCAAGTAGCATTCTTTAGTTGATTCTAAGAAAAGAAAGCGGGGTAGTTCCAAGGAGGCTGCAAGTCCACACAGACCTCAGATAAGTTGGCCAAGCAGCAGTTCAGCAGTTGGGTCTTTCATTCATTCAGCTCTTTTGGGATTTATGATGTACTCTTCATTTTGCTGAGCTAGGGTAAAGAGAAATGTTAAGAATGACATGGCTTCTGCCCTTGTTGGGCCTACAGTTTAGGGAGGAAGAACATCATTAAGTAAGTGGTAACTGCTATGAAGAAAATAAGCTATCCTGGTGGGGAATAGCATGGTGGGTCTCGGGTGATGGCATTGACTTGAAAGATGACAGAGCAGACAGGGCTGATGAGGGCTCTTCCCATCCCTTTCCTCCTTGGTAAAAGCTGAGGACTTTTCAAGGTCCTTTGTGGCCTGGGCTTCTGGTGAGCAGCTTAACCGTGATTTCACAATGCATGCAGCTTTATCACTAGTGCTTTCCTGCACCCTTTTCAAAACATCCCAAATATGATATAAATCAGATTTCTATTCTTTTAAATTTGGGTCCAGGGCTGTCTCATTCTTTCTCAATATCAAAAACTTACTTCAGAATCAGATCCAGGAGGAAAGGTCTTTGTGTTTCACAGAGTTCATCCAAGTGTACGATGAGTTTTTTCCCTGTGGAATTGTCATATCAGCTTTTGGAAAGATGATGGGGAAAAAAATGAAAAGAAAGAAAGAAAAAGCAAGCAAGCCAACCCAGCGCATCCAATGGAAACAACGCTAAACTTGCTACTCACGTAGCCTTTAGCAGGCAGTGGAAGTTAAAAGTTGAGAACTGGGTCCAGTTTTTCTATCAGTGCTGTCTGTGCAGTGGTCAGATGTCACTCAAACTAAAACCAAAAGTCTTTTCAACCAGAACTGGTGAAACCTGACTTATTTTTCTGATATTTCTGAAAAATGGTATTTTTTTTTTTTTAATCTCACAAGCAAAAATACTGAGAGTCTGTGACATCTAACAGCACAGAAAAGCTTTCAGTCCTTTTGGGCTATGATTTAACTGTACTTTCTCTGGGAGAAGAGGTGCTCTCTCAAGAACGTGTGGAGTTGGGTCCAGGGGCTATTTATCGCTAGAAAGGGAATATTTTCAACGTTCAGAGAATTTAAATTATGATTATTTTCTTGTGTTCAAAGATTTTAATAAAATGGTTATGAATTCTCTTCACAGAGCAACTTGATGTTCTGAGACCCTCTACATTTTAGTTTCCAGAAATCTGTTTTTTCTTCTTTGTATTTCTTCTAACTACTAAGTAATTAACCCTAATAACCTAGTCTCATAGGGAAAAGGCTTGTGAAATCAGCTCCTGATTCATGTAAATAGTGCAGAAGGACACATTAAGTAATGGGAGAGTCTGGAAAAGCCAAAATTCTTCCCCCAAGGCCTGGTCCACCCTGAAAAGGGAGGGGAGTGCTTGTTCCCTAAGTGCAGCAACCATCTTACTTTTAAAGAGAGAATCAACTTAATTTATTTTTTCATTAGGTTTTGTTTTTCTGACACTTAGCTGTGTACATGGTGCTGGGGTTCCAACCTGGGTGCTCGTGCATGCCAGGCAAGTGCTCCACCTCTGAGCTACTGCTCCAGCCCAACAGCTGAGCCGCAGCTCCAGCACAACCACCTTATTTTTTTCACACATTCCCAGTAGTAAGTGGCTCTCCACAGTGATTACTAGTGCGACTCCTCACCAAATGACCAACGCAGTCACCACTCAAGTCTGCCAGTGTGGGCCTCCAGATTGCAAGGCCACAGGGTCAGATTTGAGGCCTGGTGCTTTGCTGCCACAATGCTGCATGTCCAAAGAGGCTAGCAGCCAGGCAGATCCCTTTCTGTGTAACAGCTTGGCCACCTGTCTGTGACAGGGGAAGACAAATCTCATTTCATGAGGTTTGGCGTGGAAAACAAACCGTCCACCCCCACATCCAAAAGCACTTAAGTGGCAGAAGGAAAAGAAAAGTGCAGACCTCGAGCGTGGACACAAAGTGGATTTCTGAGGGTGAATCTTCCGGCTATTTTGCTTTGGATTCTCAGTTGTTTGCATCCCGCTCTCTGCAATTTCCAGGCCCTATTTAGTTCCCAGGCTCTTAGGATAATTCTCTTAGTAAAATAATGCATGTGAAAGAAATGGTATCACAGGGTTTTGCCTTTCCTGCTTTTTTAAAACCATCATTCCCTAACATAGCCATACAGGAAAAAAGATGAGGCTTATCTTGTTTTTAAGCTATTGTGTTACCAGCATTTCAACGAGACAAGCAAGATAAGAAACTGCTTGCTAAATAAGATCTGACCCAAGCTTCACCCGACATGGAGTTTCTATTTTGCTGAGCGCACATGATAATAAGATTTTAAACTACATTAGAAATCAGGGTTGAGTCCAGAAGTGCGCTTCTCCAACACTGCGAGGGCTCCTGATCTCTTCGCAGTGAAGCCACCGTCACAAACAGGATTTCCTAAGGAGGTCGGTCTTGGGGCGAGGAAGCCTCACTCTAACTTTGGCTCTGCCATCTGGGCAGTCCTGCTGCTCCTCCCCTACTGTAAACAGGCAGTTTCGGGGACGGGGAACACTCCTTCCTATTGTTCCTCAGGCCTCTCACTTCCCTTTCATCTTTGGTAATAGCTGGAATTTATGAGTACACTGGAAGACCTTCCAAGTCTTTCCTTCAGAGTTTATTTACTTCATTGAGACGCCTTAGCAGGGCTCCATCTTTGGCTTTCCTCACCGTTGCCTGAAGGTGTGGCTTCCTTTCTGTATGCTGTTTAACTGAATGGAAAAGGAGTCATAAACAATGCAATTCTTACAGTCTAACAGTGATTTTGCATACAAGCCACTATTTCTCAACTCTATCTTCTACTCTAGCCAGGTCTTGCTTTTCCAAGAAAACACTATTTCTTGGCTTGTCTCATGAAGTTCTTGTTAAATATCCAATTAAACATCTCCCAAATCCACCTCAGGACTAATTTCATGAAACCCATATTACTCTATTCCAGTTCAGGGTAATATTTAACTTTGCAAAGTTTTTGTAGTTTTAAAAATCTGTACCATGGGGGCTGAAGAGATGGCTTGGCAGTAGAGTGCTTGCCTGGCATGAGCAAGGACCTGGGTTTGATCCCTAGCACCACATACACAACTAAGTGGAGGAAAACCAAAAACCAGATGAGAAAAAAAAAATTAACTCTTTTCCTCTCTTACTCTCTCTCTTAAAAAAAAAAAAAAATCTGTGGGGCTGGAACCGTCGCCCAGTGGTTACAGTGCTTGCCTGAATGTGCGAGTTGGAGAGTTCAAACCCCAGCACCACATACTCAAACAGAGTCTTGGAGCAAAGAAAGCCACATGAAAAAACCAAATAAAATTGATTCTCTCTTTCTTTCTCTCTCACACTGTCTCTCTTTAAAAAAAAAATTCTGTACCATGTAGCCTAGTACTTACATACACATGGTCTAATAATGCTTATAATTATCACATGCTATGCTTCATGCACATTTCTCTTATTTGCTCATGTGGGTGATAACTTCTTGAGGCTTTATCTTTCACTTCTTTACTAGTTTTTAAAAAAATTAGTAAGTTTAATTTCCTTATGATGTAAGTTGGTTGAATATATTAAGTATAAACATCAGAATTACCCAAGGGAATAATGATAGGATCAGAGCTGATTTAATGCCATGCTTTTATTATTTAGATAATAAAAATGATGTAAAATCTCTAAAACTAAATGCTTTCTGCAAATAAAAAATAAAAAATGATTAAGTTCCACTTAAAAATCTTGAGACTATGGAACTGGAGAAGAAACAGAGCAAAACTGCTTTCAGAAAGGTAATGGTGAATAATGCCGTCGACACATTTTATGCTAAAGCTCCTCACAGAACCATCTTACGCCAAATCTCCTCTATGCTACAGTTGGAAAGATGTTTATTCAGTTGTCCTTACTCAGTGGCCACTTTATGACATCCCGTTAGGTACTAGCTATACAGTGGAGAACAAAATAGAGGTGGTGGAGCTTTATAAGTGATAGGAGAAACAAATTTTAAATTAAAAAATACTAAAAAAAATGTAATTGCAAACGCTGGTAATACCTAGTAAGAAAAACACTAGGGTACCAAGAGAATGAATACCAGAGAGTACTAATTTTATTCTGGGTCTCTTTGAGGAAATAAAACTTATGATGTGTTTTGAAGGATGGGATGAAGCAGCCAGAAGGTGGTTTGGGAGGAGGGTGGGGAGAGTTCCAGGCAGATGATTCCTGGAACCATTATTCCAGAGTTTTGTTTATTTGTTTGTTTGTTTATTTATTTATACAAGAAGGGAGAAAGTAAGGGAGAGAGAAAGAGAGAATCAATTCTACTTATTTTTTCATCTGGGCTTTGTTTCTCCAACACTTAGTGGTATATGTGGTGCCTGGGTTTGAACCTGGGTGCGTGCATGTGCCAAGAAAGTGCTCCAACCACTGAGCCACTGCGTTAGCCCGTCAGGAGTTTCTTGAAGGCTCTAATATCATTGCTCCTTCTGTACAGCAAAGCCAGTAACTTACAGATTCTAATAAGAAGACAGGAAATCCATAAATTCATTTGACAAATCTTTATTGAGTACTGACTGTGTGCCACAGTTCTGTGCCCTTGGGATATCTACGTAAACAAAGCAAAGGTCCCTGCTGAATTTATGCTGTATGTCAAGAAATAAAAACATACATTTATATTCATCTCAATAATGCAGGTCTGGCCACAGAACTTGGATGCATGTAATGAAACTAGAACTGTTTCAGAAGAAGGGATAATAATGTCGGGAATGGAGGGTACAGTTGGACCTGTTGGGAGACGATCTTGCAAGTTCCTTGTGCTTTTCTACCTCTTGAGAGCGGAGGGACTGACTGTATTAGTCCTGGACTAGATTTTCAAGTGAACAGCCTTGGAATATAGCGACAGTGTCTCTCTCTGGCACACAAATGGGTTTATTTACTCTTCAACATAAGAATGTCTCCTGTTAGGGCATCTAACCCATTATAAAAGATTCAAGTTTCCTGAGTTTGGGGCTTCTCTTCTGTTATACTCCTGGTTGTGTGTGGAGGTGTCTGTCTCATTTTCCTATGAGAGCTGAGGATCTGGTGCAAATTCAGGTACTCTAGCTACTGCTACTGCTGGTAGTAATAAACAGTCCTTTGTCTCTAACCCAAGAGTTGTGTGTCTTCTGCCAGTATGCATGAACTGTGGAGGACTAGTTTGATGGCTTGCAAGTAGGGGAATGCTCATACTCTTTGTAGTTCTTGACATGAGTCAACCGACAGACCAAAAAAGGAGGGACTTTTTAGTTTAGAAAGACAAAGACCAAAAAGGAGGACAAGGCTCAAGTCTAAAATCATTAAGAGTAAACATGGTTGTGTTCACCAATCCTGAGTAGGAAATCAAGGGTCAATTCCTAACACCTGAGAAGAAGCCTAGGCCAACAGAAAAGAATTGCTTCACATAGAGGTTGCTAACCTCATAGAACTTACCATCTCAGTATGTGGTACTGCTTGAAAATGTAAACTGTTTTATAAAGACTCACTAAATGTACAAATTATAGACCTAGAATGGCCAACTCAATATATATTTGATGACTCCATTTTGCCAACTGAAGAATCATGATCTCATTATCTCTGTCAGAGAATGACTATGGGTAAAAGTCATTAAATGTAACCTAATAAGGGCCATTTCTAATTTATAAAATAAAAAATAATTCTTACTATGGCTATACATATGTTTGAAACTGGTAACTATAAAATCTCCTTTACCACAAGCTACAACTCATAATAATCTTAGATGTTAAACAATCTTGGTTAAATATGCTTTTATTTCAGGGTGGCTTTTTCCCAAACAGTATATGCAGGACACTTTCAGGAAAATTTGAGGCATATCTTGGAGAAAAATGTTTAGTGGTCAAATATGTTTGGGAAGCAACGTAATACATATCTGTGGAAATTCAAAGTTTGCATTAATGATAAGAACTCTGGTAAGTTCTGAGTACAGAAACATTTGTTTAACCCATCATTTTCCAAATTATTTTAGTACTGATGGTCATTTCACAGGCCTACTATTATCTCATGAAACACTATCCATAGAAAAGGACAGAAAAAGAATAGAGAAATGTTCTTAGAGGTGATATAAAAATACTTTTATAATGCCAGTATTACCTAGAAATAGTCTCACTAATTTGAAGTGGAAATAACAGTGGAGAGTAGGAGTGGCTGCAGAAAGGACCGACAGGGGGACCGGACATCCTGGTATGGCTTTTACATAGGTTGGTTAGGCCATCTCCACTTCTCCATTTCTCCACGTAGGCTGATCCTTGGAATCAGTTGTTTCTTGGGTCCAGGGAGTCATGACATGGCACGTTTCAGGAAAGGACAGTAGTAACACCTAACTTTTACTGCTTCTGATCAATGTGTCAGGCACTACCTTGAGTGTATTTACATTAAATCCTCATAACAAACCATGACAGAGTTAGACTTATTATCCATTTCCACAGAAAAGGAAACCAGGGCATGGAGAAGTTAAATAACAGCCCTATGGCTACAGAGCTAGTAAGTGAAAGGACTGGAATTTTAAATCCATGTAGTTTGGCTCCATTGTATCAACCCCTGTGGTCATCTCCTTTGGAATTGTGGAAAATATCAGCAAACTTCTATATTCCCAATGTAATTCAAATCACAAAGCAATTCACTACCTTCTAGTGGAAGCAATGCCAACTTCAGAGGCTAGGAAATGTAAAATAATACCCAAACCTTGTGCTAACACATCTTAAAAAGCTTTTCAATGTTTTATGGTAGTACCTGAAGAAATAAAATACAAATGGAATAGTGTGTACCCCTTCTCAAAACAATCTCCCTTTTGCATAATTTCTTCCTCTCACCAATCTGTTATACACAATAATGACTTCAAGTAAACAAACAAGTAGCTGCAAACGCTACCCACACTCTAATTACAGCAGTGGGCAATGTCCCTTTGTTAGTAAGGTCATCTCTAAAATACTTTTCTTATAGAAAAATACACACACATGCACATACATTTTCATGTTTCCCCCCAAACTCCTGATCCTTTCAGTCGGGTGCTGAGCGCGGGCTCCCGAATCCTCTTGGCTTGCAGAATTGGTGCTCATTGCCATGCTGACTATCTCTACCCTGAATTGTGTGCTCTGCCGTGTTTATCACTGCTTTCCTTGCATCCCACTGGGCTTTTTGTTGTCCTTACTTCATGTTAGTTTATTAATTTCCCATTACTGCTCCAACTAATTAGCACCAATTTAGTGGCTTGAACATCCATGTACCATCTTATAGCTCTGTAGGTCAAAAGTCCAAGGATGGCATGGTTTGCTGGTTCTCTGTTTAGACTTGTACAAAGCTGACATCAAGGTATCAGCAGATCTGTGTACTATTCTTGAGGCTCTGAAGATAAATCTGTTTTCATCTCATTCAGGTTTTTGGCCAAATTGAGTTCCATGTGGACTGAGCTCCCTGTTTTCTTGCTGGTTGTCAGCTGGGGCCACCCTTAGTTCCTACAGTCTTCTCTCTAGTCCCTGGTGGAGTCCCCACAAACATCTCAGGGCCAGTAACGGTGGGCCAGCTCCGCTCCTGTCTGCAATCCCTCTGACTTTCCCTTCTGCCACATCTCTTCGGTTCTCACATGATTATCATCCAGATAATCCAGAATTATCTCCCTATTTTAAACTTTATAAATTTTAATTAAATCTGAAAAATCCCTTTATTATGTAAAAAACCAAATTCATAGGGGTTAGTATTATAGACTATTTGGGAACCATTCTCCCACGGACACTCTGCCACTGAGACACATTCCAGTCACAGTGATGAAAGACAATACCAAAGCTGCCTCAAAATGGAACAAGAAACAATAACAAAATAAACAAAGGAATAATTTCACAGTTAGATCGAAATTTTAAGTTTCACCCACTTCTAGAAGCCTTTAAGGCCCAGGCAAAGAAGATTAAAGATCCTCGGGGAGTTAGGAACTAGTGGTAGGTCTCTGATATTATTACTTATCTATTTTTATTGGTTCAACATAAGTCTTACGTATTGGAGGGAATTGTTGTTACGTATTCATGCATACATAGATTTTGACAAAGTAAATTAAGCCCAATCCTAGTCCAGGATTTCCCCTCTTCACCCATTCCCCAATCTCATGTCTCCTTTGTAATACCCCCCATGTTATAGATAGAAATGAGCATTAATTGTTGAAATTTTTGAGTTTCTATGCTTGCCTGAGTATAGTTTGGCTTCTCATGGGAGTTGAGTGTACCTATCCATACAGATAACTCTTTTTTTCCCTCCTTCCCCTCCCTTTTACCCCAACCTATAAAGAGCATAATGACCAATAATTGTTCAAATTGTACCTGGAAGAAACTGCTGCCAGAAGCACGGGAGACTTCAGGGGACTTAAAGAAAGTAAAGGTTTTACAGCTAACATGGATTCCCAAGAAGGTGTCTCCATAGCCTCTGATAATATCAAAAAATTTTTTTAAACATGGAAGAATCCAGGTTCTGGAGAAACCTGGTATTCCAGTTGATAATAATGCCAGCTACTGAATCCTAGGGAGGCCCTGAGGACCTCTGAGGAAAAGCAGGGGCATCTAGGGAGCTGAAGTACTCTGGAAAATGGCTCTTTCCCAGTGGGTATGGAGGTACCTCAACACTTGAGCAGTGGGTGAGGGACACAGCAATATAATCAGCACTCACACACTTAATAAGGTGAACAACATGGGTGCACTACTACTTCTAGGAAGGATCACTACAGCACAAATACAGCATATATTTCAATACTCTACAAATGGTAATGATACATCATCTATTAAGCAGTTCCACTAATATTGGATATTTTGATCAGTTCTATTTTTTGATCATCTCTAAAAAGAGAAAACACCAGAAATGATATCATCAGAAGGAACAAATCATGCCCTGAAAGTTTAATTCATTTTGCATTACTTCCTCAATTCTAAGAGTCAGATTTTGCTCTTTGTTGCTACTTCATTTTGTCTTTATAATAGTTTTCTTAACTTATTTATTTCCATTTCCATTTCATCTTTAGTTTTTCACTTTGAGCTTCTCTTCTCTTATTTTTTTTAAAGGTCGAGACCATTTCTTTTTAGTCATAGGTGGGCTAAAATGAAACATAATTTTAGTCATATTTAATTAGACTTTTAAATCTGATCGTACACTCTTGCCTGAGGCTTCTCAGGGAGAATTTCTGAAGTCCAATTACAGGGCTATTCTCATAATAAGGACGAATAATTCCTAATGAAATTATTTGCTTTTAAGCCTCATCCAGATGATGTTGTGAAAAACACACTAACCCAACCACATTCCTATAGGGTCATTAGTGTGGCCAGTACAAACAGGTGAGGTCTGTAGCTCTCCTGAGCACTTTTGCGAAGAGGCGGGTGGTGGGTCTGTGGGGCATCCCATCTGCCCTTCCCTATCATGGTGTCCCATTCTTGAGCTGCTAGTTTGTATATTCTGTTTAGTTAGCTCAAATATGCTTGACTGATAAATTGTCTTTGGAAAAAGAGTGAGAGGGACAGTGAGAGAGATGGAGAGAATCAATTTTATTTTAGTTTTTCACATGGCTTTCATTGCTCCAACATTTTGTTGTGTACATGGTGCTGGGGCTGAACCTGCGTCCTTACGTAGGCCAGGCAAGCAGTGCAAGTGCTGAGCCACCATCCCAGCTCCTGCTTGATGATATTTAACAACAAGTACAGGGGGATTCTTGCATATCTGAAACTTAGTACTGCCTTCACACATTCAAGACAACACAGTTCATTACGAAGTTCTTGGGTTACAGTCTTTCCCCCTCCAGAATGATAAACTTTTCTCTATGCTCTTCTGGCTTTTGGTTAAACAGAGAAGTCTGAGTTCAGCCTGAGTGTCTCCTTTTTGTAGAGTTTTAAAATAAATTTATCTGATCCCTGAAGACTTTTTTTTTCTCCATAAAATTCCAACATTTTTGCCAGGACGTGCATGCTGTGTCGGTCTTCAGAGTAGATTCCATGGGTTGTTCCCCCTAGTATTCAATTTTCCTTTTCAGTTATAACAGGACACTGATATTCTTCCAACTCTCTTGAAGCTGATCGGCAAATTCCATTTCTCTGGTTTCAGTCACTGGTTCAAGCGTGGGCATGTGTCATAACCAGTTCTAAGGATGAAACTCAGGACTTCTACTTGGAATCCTGGGACAGAAGAATGAATCTTCATCTAAGTGTCCTGGAGTGCAGATGTGAAACCTGGAACTACTACAACCACTTTGCCAGGAGTGAAGACAGTCTTTAAAGATGCCAAGACACAGAAAGGGAGCTGCAGCTTCTGGATTAAGCCAGCCCTGAAGTTCACTTATCTCTTGAATTGTCATTTAGGAGAACAAACAAATTCCTTATTCTCTAGTTGATCCACATTAGTTTTTGCACTCACAGTCCTAAGCATCCCACCATCTTCAATGATCTCTTCAATGATCTGCCTCCAAATATTGCAAGACTGTTCTGCATACTGAAGTCTGTTCTCAGCTTCAAAACACGCTTCTTTGATTATGGCTTTGACCATCAACTTCTTAGCCCAGATTTCCTTTCTCTACCTGTCATATTTGTCATTTCTCACCGTTTGTTCTTTACACTGGCATTCTGTGAGAACTTCTAATGTTGACCTTCACTTTGATGATTCCATTTCCTTCAGCAGCAATTCTACCTTTTACTATCTCTTATCAGAATCTCATTTCTTACTTTAAGTAAGTGCTATTGTGCTCGGTTTCCTTATAATTCCATTTTTTCATCTTCATTTCCAGGTTTGTTTGCTGTTTGTACAATTTTAGGTCGTTTAATTCCTGTAGCCTTTTGTTTCTGCTTTAGAGAATATGTCTTCTAGCATTCTGCTGACTTAGTTGGCTGATTTTTAGAAAATTTCCTTCTGACTTTGCTAATTAATAATCATTTTCAGAATTTTCTATCTTTTTTGGGAGTCTTTTGTATAATATTAGCTTACCTTGTTCAGTAGTATTTTTTTAAAAGCTGTAAATTTTTTTTCTTTCAGTTTGCTTTCTTCTTCTTTTAAGAGAAGCATTCTACCCCCAATTTGTAGTTAACGTAAGGGAGATACTACTTTGAACTTATTCTGTAAGCATTAAATGTTGAGTAGCTTGTCAATTTTAATACCTAACCATGTTTTACCTAACACTGCTGTCATGTCTGTTCCCACATAACATACCCATTCTGCTCACCTCAAAACTCCAACCCCACCCCCTGCCCCCCATACCTTTTGACAGGTATGTTTTTCTGGTATTTGCAGTTAGAGAGAGAAAGAGAGAGAGAGAGAACACTGATGGCCAAGGGGAAGCCCACGGTACTGTCCATCTCAACAGGAACAGTACCTGGCACAGCTGCTCATTTTTTTCAACTGAAATCAATCTTGTGTTTTTGAAACAAGGGGCCTGAGGGAAGCAAAAAATAGTCTACCTATTTCTAGGTGCACCAAACAAACCTGTATCACCAATTTTAATATTTTTTGTTTAAGTTTTGGTACTGGAGAACTGAACTCAAGGGGTGCTCTGCCACTGAGCTACATCCCCAGCCCTTTTTTAACTTTTTATTTGAGACAGGGTCTCAATCCTAAGTTGGCCTTGAACTTGTGATCCTCCTGCCTCAGTCTCCTGAGAAGCTGCGATTATATGCATGCATGGTGTACCCAGCCCCCAAATGATTTTTTCCCCCAGGGCTGAGGACTGAACTCTGGGCCTTGCACATGCTACAAAAGCGCTCTGCCACTGAGCTAAATCCCCCCGCCCCCAATGGTTTTTTAAATACAGTTTTGTCTGAATGAGAATTCTTCCAAATAATTATTTCACTGCCAGCTTAGTTTTTCATGTTGCATGTTTTTGTGATTTTTCAGTAAGAAATTGACAGAGGGGAAGAAAATATTTAAAACTAAAAGTTCCCAATATTTCTATTAAATTTTGACTGAGGGTTCATAAAGGTAATGAAACAAGAAGAATATGTTGTTTGTAAAACAAGGTACCAGCTTAGAGGAAAAAAATGAGAAATATCTAAGCACTAAGTTCAGTGCCATTTTTTTTTTTTTTTTTTTAAGAGAGAGGGACAGTGTGTGTGTGAGAGGGAATCAATTTTACTTAGTTTTTTCATCTGGTTTCTGCTGCTCCAACACTTCATTACATACATGGTGCTGGGGTTTGAACCCATCTCCTTGCACATGCCAGGCAAGTGCTGTAACTACTGAAGTACCTCTCCAGCCCCTTCAGTGCCATTTTTAATCAGCAGTCTATCCCACTCAAGTGAGTGCCTTTGGAAATCAACTCTCTTGCATGCTGATACTGGAGAATTCAACATGACTCTGACAAGTAAAAACATACAGCAATTGGCTTCCAAATTACTTCTGAATATTGAAATATTAGTATGTTAAATTATTACCAATTAAATGAATTGGCAACATAGTACAAACACATTTGGCAGGCTCCTGATGTTTGACTTCCCAAAGCTTTCGATCTCCCCCCAGGTTTTGGACAAAGAATGTCCAACAAACTCTTAACTGTGCCAGTGAAGAAAAGAGCTGGCAAAATCCAACTCAGCTGATAGTAAAAATCTAATTTTCACCAGAAACTGCCACGTTGAAGTGCCACTCACAATATTCCAATTTGCCAGTAAATACAGTCCACATTTCTGTAGCTGTCTCTGCCAGATGTTTTGCTCTCATTATAGAAGTGCACAAAACAATTCATACATAGTCCTCATCAACCAGTGCTTAATTCTAAGAGTAAAATTTAATATTTATAAATTTAATTTAGCAAACAAAACCAGAGCAATAAACCACACACCCATGTTTTATCAGAGAAGGTGAACGTGGAGGATCAGGCTGAATGTTCCATATTTCTGATGGCTAAAATGGGAGGAAGAGAGGGACAGAGAACAACAGGAGTCGTCACTGGAAAAGATAGAGGGAAAGAGACAGAAGAGAAGGAGAGGGGGAGTGTGGAGAGAGGGAAGAGGAGATAAAGGAAGAGAGGAAAGGAAACTAGGTACTAATATCTTCTAATTCTATAAGAAAATGGCCCAATGCTTCTCATTTAACCAAATAGTGGTCTTAACAAACACTTTCCTCCAGTCACCATGGGAAGGCCAGATGAGAGGCAAACCCTTGGTAGAGCCTGGATATCAGGCAGACACAGAGCACCCCACAGCAGTGGATCAATGGAGTGCCCCACAAACTGTCACTACAGCCTTTTTACTACAATATCCAGTAGAGTCTTTCATCACACTTCAGCATTTTTTTGTAATTTAGCACTTTAGTACTGCTTGGAGTAAAATTACGTAGGTATATGACGACATCTCACGAATTCACATTTGTCTGAAATATCTTTCATTGTTTACTTATATTTATTGTCTAGTAAATTTGTGTGAAGGCTATATAACAACAAATGTAAATGCTACGTCATGCTTTGAAGGTGTTACCATGGCCAAACTCAATTCAGATTGGAGGCCAACACTCCAGCTAAAGTAACTGTGCAAGACCTGTTTTTTGTTTTTTTTTGTACGGCAAGGAAGTACACTCCTGCTCATGAGAAAGAGGAGATGATGAGAAGTTTGCCATCCAGTAAAGATGAGATGGGTAAGGTAAGTGCTGGCTTTCAATGTATCAAATATTTCCTTTCTCTGCCACTATTTTATAATTTAAAAGTGTGTGGGTTTTTTTTTTTTTTTGTGCCTCAAACTAGATATTTGAGGTAGAAAGATGTGACCAACTCAGTGGTTGAAAGACGAGACCAGGTATACCTGAGACTTTATGACCAGATGACTTGACACTGTTAGTCTGATTCTTTTCCTAATGAGAGGAAGTGGCTGATGGACGAAGTTTCGGCGTTATTTCAAGGCATAGACCCAGAAGGCAAAAATATCAAGTCATCATTTGTGACATCTGGCAACTACCAAAGAAAAATTAGGTGATCACAACTCAAGAAATGACTCTCCAAATGCAGGTATTATGAAACTCTGCAGAATGATCTCTGGACTGGCTGTGCACTGGAAAAAAATCAGTTTGAAAAATGGCTTGTGACTTTTAAGATAATTTTTTTTTAACTGACAAAATGAGGTTGATTCCTTCCCTATTGTTACTCAACTGATAAAAAAGGAAACCCACAGTAATTTTACAGTTGAAGGAGGTGTCTTATGCATCAAACCAAGCTTAATAACACTTTTTATAAAGTTGCCATGTTCACTTATGTTTTCCAGTTGACATGATTTTTACATAGGAGGAGAAGAGGTAACCAATGCTTACACAAGAACTCTTGATTTACTCTACTCTTGACAACCTTTCCTAATCTTCAACAATCTCAAACCTACCTCTTACTTTAAGCTGAAGGCAGATTTTCAGTTTAAGATTTTTGGAGGGTAATTTGGTTTTGCTAGTAGAATTTTTAAAATATGCATGTCATTTGAACCTGTAATTTTGCCTCTGGAATTCACCATACAGAAAAATTTGGACAAATGATCTGCAAAATAAACGCAATGATTTTACTGCAACACTGTTTATAAAAGGACTGAAACCGAATGAACAAACAAATCCTAACTGTCTATCAATAGGAAATTAGTTAAATTAGGAAATAAATGGAAGGATTTCATCAGTTTAAAAATGAGTTAGATGTTTAGCGTAAGCTCATTTCTGTGTGAGAAATCTACTGAAGAACAATGTGAGCATGTATACACACATATACAAATTCAAAAAAAAAGAAGATATGGAAGTGTATTCAAGGAGTTATCTTTGGGATTTTGTATGGGAGTACTGGAAAGAGAGCACTAGATTTTACGTTTCTGTCACATTCGCCATTTTTACAACCAGACTGTTTCATTCATTTCTTTAAGTGGCATCTAGATTTGCTAATGGCCCATCCCTCAGCAATTCTTGTTTCTGTAAGTGGCATATGGAGTGAGAGGTCATAGAGACAAAGGGGCTCTCCACGTGCAAGCCTTTTAAAATAAGACACACTGGGGAGGATGTGCTGGTGCTGATAAACACTGTTTCACACTTGTTAGTCGGCGCTCAAGCATCCCTAACTCAGGGGAAGAAGGCCAGGTGGCAGTGTGAACCTCATCTCTGCTGGTTTTACATGCAAGAACCCGAACAACTACCTAAAGTCCCCACCAAAACTAGAAAAGATGACCACAGCATTGCTTTCTTCTTCCTTTCTGATAAACAGCAAGCTGTGTGTTTCCTCTTTATTCATTTATTTGATGGTTTAGACCTACGCTGTCCCATAGAGTACACATGGCCACTAGCACTTACAATGTGGCTAGTTCAGGCTGAGAAGTGCTTGAAGTTTGGAGTCTGAAACATGTGAAAAAAGCTTTAAAGACCTGATTCTTTCATATTATTTATATTGATAATTTGCTGAAATGATCATATTTTGAACAGCTCTCTTATGCCTGCCTAATTTCCCAGTGTATCTCATTTATAGTTCAGTGCTGCTGGGATGGGACATACAGCTCCAAGTTTCAGAACTGCCAACGACCAGACGTGGAATATGGGGCAAGAAATTTTAGAGGATTAAAGTAAATAATGTGTGTCAAGTGCTCAGGGAAGTACACAAGGATGTGTAATAAGCTCTGTCAACAAGTGTGAGCTGTGGGGGACCTGTAAGAGTTCCAGAAAGGAACAAGACATGGTTCTACAGAGACTACCAAAGTCAGGGTGAAGCTTGGGTGTTATCTGTTCTAACAGTTCAGAGCTTTTTTTTTTAAGAGAGAGGGATGGGGGAGACAGGGAGAGGGGGAGAGAGAGAGAGAGAGAGAGAGAGAGAATCAATTTTATTTAGTTTTTTTTTTTCATGTGGCCCTCACTGCTCCAACACTTTGTTGTGTACATGGTGCTGGGGTTTGAAGCTGCCCTAATAGGGAAAGCCCAGGCCTCATCGTAGTTTCTCAGTGTATATTATGAACAAATGGATTTTCAAATTTATAATTAAAGCTAGTTATACATTAAGAGTTTTAAAAAGTTAATATTGGTTACATTATAAAAATATTCATTTGCTCTTATGTAGAACTATCCTGTATGTATTATGCAACCAACACTGGTCCTCTTTCTGGGTACCATCTTGGATATTTCCTCACTGTTTTCAAGTTTTCCCCATTTGGCTGTTTCCTTAAAGGAAACGAGGGGAAAGGTCTAGGAAAATATCCTAGAAGAGGTAAAAAATTTGCAAGTCCCATGAATATCCCAGGATCTACACATGTGTTCTGCTCTAACCTGAGGTGGTGGCTTCTTCTCACACTCTAGGGCTCTTTCTGTGCCTCAGTGTTAGGGACAGCCAGTTAAGGACTTCATTTCCTTGACCTCACTAGGAGATTACCCAAACATGAAGAAGCCCCAATTCACAAACCAAAGAAAAGACTGTCAAGGTATTCAGTGACATTTTAGACATCTGCTTATTGGACGCTGAGCCACAAAGGGCAGTTTCACTGTTAGTTTCTCAGATACTGGGTGTTGAATTCACAGAAATCAATGACGACAAGCCTAGAGTGGCCACCAAACAAGGGGCAACAGAATCATGAAGTCTCATTTGTTTCCTTCCAACAGTAACTGTGTTTGTTATACTCTTCCTGGTGGCATTTGGCATTTCTTAGCTACAAATCAGCATACATAGCTGGCAACTCAGAACTTCTAAGAATTACTATCTGTTTACCACAATCTCCATGTTCAAAGAATTAGTAGGATGTTTTATTTTTAAAATGTGTATTTTCTTCTTTGCTGTAACCTGCAAAACCCCATAACTTTCAAACCACAGACGATGGTTCTGACCAGGATAACAACAGATAGATACCTGGAATAACACTGTGAATTAATTTTGCCATGTAGTTAAAAATCAATCTATTTTACCCATCCACCCATCCATCCCTCCATCTCCACCCATTAAGCTGAATGTCTGGCTACTGACCAAATTAATAATAAGGGTTTTTAGTATTAAAATATAACTGAATGTGCAGTAAAGATGGATTATCCATGGGCAAGAGTTAAAGGAGGAAAATAAAAAACCTAGCTGTAATCCATTTTGCAGAATGCTTCTATGGGTCAGTGTGGGCAATTATTAAACCCAGATAATAGTGACAGATGGTATTTAAACTCTGTGGCTTTTCATCAACCATCTGCCCCAAGACTCTCTTTACTGAGTTCATATTTCCTAGGTATTTGATTTTAGAATAGAAGGCATTTACCTCTTAATAATATGACAGATACTTGGTCAACCTTTCCAATGTATGATAGACTAGAAATCAAAGCTATTAAATGAGTGATTTGCCTCTTGGACATTCTCAGATATTACTGCTGCTAGACTGCAGGAATACAAAATATATTCCAGAAAATCATATAGCCTAGGAGATCAAACAACAGCAAGAGAAGAAGTACGATGGAGTAGAAAAATCAAAGGGTACAGGAGTCAGGTGGATCTGGGTTCAAATTTATCTCTGCCATTTAATCGTCCTATTCACCCTGCCTGCAGAAGGCCCTGGTTCAATACTCTTGATAATGGCCCTCAATGTGGGTTTGATGAAATAATGCATGGAAAGGACCCCAGCCCTGTGCTTGTCACACACATGACAGTCTTAACTCCCTCTGCTTCTTTTCTTCCCCCTAGGTTATGGATGATGGTGAACCTTCTTGATGCAGAAAGATTTTACATAAACAACTACTGTACAGCCTTTATGGACATTTAATCCTGACATATATCCTTCCTCAGAGAAATCTCCTTCATTCCCTCAAAATGGTCTTCTCATGATAGCCACCTGCAGTACCCTACGCTTCTTGGCACCGACCCTGCTCACTGTGTGTGTAGTGGCCTTCTCCTCCACTAGGGTTTAGGTTCTATCTTTAGGAGTGGGACTTGCATATGGTAGCTGCTCAGTAAGTTATTTGCAGATGGAATGAAGACCTGTCACAGGGATTCCAAGGTGTGACAAGACTGCTGGTGATAGGTGAGATGATTTCAGGGGATGAACATGGACAAAGTTTCTTAATAATTTTTATTTTTTGGAATTGGGAATTGAACCAGGGGTGCTTAGCCACATTCACCAGCCCCCCTTTTGTAATGGTTTATTTTGAGACAGGGTCTCACTAAGTCCTTAGGGCCTCATTAAGTTGCTCATGTAGGTCTTGAACTTGCAATCTTCCTGCCTCAGCCTCCTGAGTCTCCACTTCCAACTCTTAATAATTTTACTGCGTGTGTGTGTGAATATATATATATATGTATATATACGTATATATATATATACACATATATATATTCTAATTTGCATTGAACAAATTAGTAACTGGATTACCAAATCTATGATTTTATGTGTTTTCGTTGAGGATGAGGTTAAATTAAAAAATAAAGAGATTCAAGGTAGTAGAAAAGTAGGTAAGTAATAATACAGTTGTCATATACATACAAAAAAAAAACAACCAATGAAGGTGACAGAGATGCCACAATCTGCAAACTGGAAACACTACCCTATTAACAAATAGGAACCCCAAGTGGACACACGTGAGGATTCCCTGATCTAGATCTGCCTGAAGTAATGAGGGGCTCTGCTTTCGGAGTCTACGGTTTGTGACTCCTCAACTCGGTCAACACTGAACTGAGAGTCGAGCTGAATCTAGATCAAGTTGGGGGTTGGACCCCAGGACACTCTGCCATAAGAAAGAAGCGTTATGTATTCAGGTATCTGGTAGTATCACAGGAAATATTAAATGTGACTGAGTAGGTAAAAAGGTCACATACCATGGCCACATTCAAGGTTATAGTCAAACCAGAAGGAACTACCTAGGGGACAGGGCACCTGCCCTAGAAGGACTAGGAAGGACATGACTGTCTGGATTCAAGCTCCTTCAGCCTTAAAGGCACCTGGACCCCAGAATGCTGCCACTGTTGTCAAAGGAGCCTCCAATGCCCAGGCAGAGAGAGGGGTGTCCCTGTCATGTTGGACTGGAATACTGAATGAATTTTCCCACAGAAAAATAAGGTTTAGATGGACTGGCACAACTGAGGTTTCACACATTTTCCAGGTTATACAGGATTCTGAAAGCTAGGCTGGAAACTTGATTACCAATTATATCATCACTTTAGTGGGAAGACTTTTTTAACATTAGCAAATAAAATTTGGGGTTGCAGTTGTTGAACAGATGGGGACTGCCTATACTTAAAAATATAGAAAATTCCTTTCTAGTAAATGCTCAATTATATATATGTTAGGTGACAACAGCACTGATTACCTTTCCTGGCACACCCAAAGAAGGAATCTATCCTTAAAGTAAGGATAAAAATTCTACATATGTAAAAGTAATTCTAATAAGCATTTTTACAATCAACTCAGCTGCACCAAGTTATTCCTTGGATGACCTAGAATGACTCTCACCCTGCAGTTCTATAGACAGTTTAATTTATTCTCAGTTTTTTTTTTCTCTCTCTCTCTCTCTTTTTGGTAATGGGGACTGAACCCAGGGATGCGTTACTCCTGAGCTACATCCTGAGCCCTTTTTATTTTATTTTGAGACAGGATCTTGCTAAGTTGCCAAAGATGGCCTCGACCTTGTGATCCTCCTGTGTCAGCCTCCTGAGTCACTGAGATTATAATTGAGGGCCACCATGCCTGGCACTTCCAGTTCTGACCATAAAGCTGAAACCCAATGTGTTCCACAACTGTTGGACAAAAAGAATTACTTAAGGAACATTTTTTTTTTAAAAGAGATAAAGGGACAGTGAGAGGAAGAGAGAGCCAATTTTATTTAGTTTTTCATCTGATTTTCGTTGCTCTGACACTTAGTTGTATGTATGGTGCGAGGGTGCAAACCTGGGTCCTCGTGCACGCCAGGCAAACGCTGCAACCACTGAGCCACCACTCCAGCCCTTGAGGAACTTTTAAAAATAAGAATTTTTGGCTCCAGCTCAGCAATGAATCAGAATCTCAAGAGAGTGGCCCAGGAGATTCACTTTTAAAGACTGCCCATCCCTGGTAACAATGTCATCCCATCTAGTGGTCCTTCCCCTGAGGACAGTGACAACATTCTGCTTCATTTTGCTCCAACAGTGAGATCCTGGGTAGAGACTCACTGTATCGTGGCTCATGCACCTAAGAAAGTACCCTTTCTCTTGGAGCCTTACACAAAGTTAGTAAATTGGAAAACATCTGCTTGGAGGAGGAAGCAACATTAGAAACCGGGGTTTATGTGCCTTTAAGGCTGAAGGATCAAGTGCAGGGCTTGTTAAAACACAGCTCCAGTCCAAGAGCTTCTAAATCACTAGGTCTGGGGTGGCGCCTGTAAATCTGCATTTCCAACAAGGTCCCAAGTGATACTAATGCTACCATCCAGGGACTACACTCCCCAAACCACTTATTTGGCCTGTTTGGTAAATACTGTGGCAAGGCTGAATGTTACTTTTCTCCTTTCTTCTTTTGCAGAGAAACAATACTGGACTGGAACTCACAGACCTCCTTTAGATTCATACTTCCCTACTTCTTAGCTGCCCAATGTTAGACAAATTAATTGACTATTCCATTTCAATTTCCTCTTATTCTAAGGATTAAAAAAAGGTAACACAAAGCAACAGCACTGGCACTGTACTTGGCAGAGTGGCTTCCATTGAGCATCTGTGTATTCTGACCTCTCTGTCACCCTCCCCTCCTAGGAGCTACAGATGAATTTGCTGAGTTCCTAAAATTCACTGCATAAAACTTGATTTGGTTAAAATAAACACACAAGCAAGCAATGGCTGACTACTGCCTTTCCTGACGAGCTATCATGTAGCTACAGTTTGAACATACCACGTCCAACGGGAATATACTCAGATTCTCAACTCACATTTTCCCATGGAAATAAAAATACAAAAGATTAGATTATGCTTTGGTTCTCTGTTTGATTTTGACCAGGCTGAATTTAGTACTTAGGTATGGATTATCTCCTTGGCAGATCTTTATTACATTGTTTGGCTATTTCTTGTGACCTGGAAATCAAACAAATATTGGAGGGTGTCCAGTTCATCCACCTGCCCTGTGAATGCTACTGCAAGCAGCTCCAACGTGTGGTGGTTCTGTTCTTCTTGGACACCCATAGAACATACAAACCCCAATCTGCTTTTCAGATAACTGATCTTTAGACTGTCCCCCCACTGAGCAAATATCTTAATTTCTAAGTCCCATTTTTATCCTTTCTAGTGTCTAAATATGTCTAATTTTTCCTCCACATAGCAGCACCTAAAATATTTTTGAAATAGCAATGATATCTCTTTGTCTATTCCTTTTCACTTACATTTCTTTTTTTTTTTTCAATAATTCTCACTATTGGGGCTAGAGCAGTGGCTCAGCAATGACAGCGCCTGCCTGGCATGCACAAGGACGCAAGTTCAAACCCCAGCACCACATACACAACAAAGTGTCAGAGCAACAGTGAAAACTACATGAAAAATTGAATAAAATTCATTTTCTCTCTCTCTCACTGTCCCTCCCTCTCCTTTTAAAAAAGTAATTCTCACCACCAAATATCCTGTTAATAAATTCACATGAATTTAACAGTCCTGGGGCAAAGTTCACCTTGAGGCTACTTCTTCACTAAAAAATACTACAGTATGCGCCTTGTGTCCACCATGTCTTATCACCACTAACGAAGGCAATGTAAATGGAAGGAACAGCGGTGTGTCCCTTTCCAAGAGCTGAAAACTACAGTTATACAGAACCACACTGTAAGGAATGAGAAAGGAGTTTTAGGTCAGGCTTGGAAGGAGCATCCAGGAGCCACAGATTGTCACTCTAACAGACAGAAATGTCACGCTGCCACTTAAACTACCGAATATTCAAAAAGAAAATATATTTCTTACTTTCTGCGAAACATTTCTGCAAATATGCAGCCAACACTCCAGAGATCCACGGGGGTGGCGTAGCTGGACTGCAGCAAGACTTCTGGAGCTCGGTACCACAGAGTGACGACCTGTAATGGCAAACAGAGCTCAGTGTTACTGAGGAACATGGCTGTCTGCTTAGCCTTCTGATTCCGGGTGGTTAAAAGACAAGATCCAGTTCAGAAAGAACTCCAGGAATCACATGAGGGCACTGTGATAAACGCAAAAGTGAACAGGGCTCTTCAGTCACAGGCCAGGAAATTACATCATCCCCACGACCTGCGTTCCCACCTCGGATGCTGTCTTAACAGGACGGTGAAACAAGTTTCAGAATGTGAGCCCAAGACAAAGCAAAACAAACAAACAAGCCTCTGGCCTTAAAACCATTTTTTTTTCCTTAAGGGATTTAAAAGAATAACACATGGAAAAACATGATGTCAACAACTCCAGCTCAATTCCCAGTTTAGTACTGGAAAATCAGAAGATTCCAGTGGCTGCTAGATAGTGACCCTGAAGTCTATAGAATTCCCAGGGCAAGTCAAAACTGCTCCTATGACACTGTGGGAAACCAAAATAAAATCCCTTTTCATGCTCCTCTTTCAGGAAAAAAGAAAAAAAGAAAAAAAAAAGGCAGAGGAGACTTAAAAGATGTAACCCAAATGATCATATCATGTGTTAAAAAAAGGTCATCCATAGCAATAGAGTCCCCAAACAGGAGCATCCATTTAGGACAGAGACATATAAAGTATATGAAACAAACATAACTAATTATTTCTGTCAGATTGAGGGCTGAGGAAAGCATCATGGTGACATGCCCAGTTGAAGGCTGTCACCCTCCTGAACTCACTGTCTGCAAATCACTCCAGGTAACAGTTCACAGCATGTAAGGTTCATGGCCAAGGGGCATGGCCCTGGCTTTATCCATGATATATTTGTAAATGCTGATTATTATACTGCATCCACAACTACAGTGGCTTAACAAAGATCAAAGTAATGATCAGTTTCTGGCAATCCATCCTAGAAAGATATTATGGCAAAACTCAATGACCAGTCATTCTCCAAAGAAAAGCTACTATTTTTGCTTAGAAGAGGGTCCAATTCTGGGCTCCAGTGTTTAGTTGCATGATTTATTTTCTGCTTTATTAATATTTCTAACTGGAGGCACGCTTCTTCACTTCTCTGTCATACTGTAAACAAAAGCACAGGTGCAAACTGTCCACAAAGTTCCACTTGAGTGGTTTCTAGACATACACAGATACAGTGAAGGCACACATTTATCCTTTCCTCTCAATTCAAAATAAAATCTAACATTATAAGAGATAAAAATTTTAGTTTGAATATAGTATTCCATGGAAATGGATTTTTCTGATTGATCACCCATCCTAAAAATCTCTGGTAAGGTGGACTATCTTCATTTTTAATACTTTACTTTATGTTACCTATTATGATAACCAAATCAATGTTTAAATGGTAAAAATAACAAGAACAACATTGGTATGTTTAAGAAGTTCCCTTTTACTGATAATGGCCAAATTATATTGCTATATTGTGTGCATGCAGGAATGTGTAACAAGAAATCCCATTAATATGTATAACTATAAAGCACCAATAAAAAATGAAGAAAAAATAAACATGAAAAGAAAAAGAAGTTCCCTTCTATTCTTTTAAAAATTTAATTATCACTCAAAATGTAGAATGATCAAATGCTTTAAAAATATCTATTAATGATAACTATATGTTATCCCCTTTATTAATGACATTAATTACATTAGTAGATTTTCTAAAATTGCACCGTGCCTGCCTTCTTAGAATAAATCATTCTTAATCATTGTGTATTATTTTTTTAAATACATTTGAGAATTCTATTTGCAAATAGGAAATTAACTTATACTCATAAATAAAACTGATTTATAGCTTTTTTGTTAGTTTTTCATATTTTGATATCAGGAATATGCAAACTTCGTACTCTCTTTGATATTCTTAACAGCATAAATGACACAAAAAATAATTAGTTCCTTGAGCTTGTTAAGCGCACTCATTCCACTGTTGGGATCTTGGTAATTAGTCTGTTTATGTTTTGATCTTTTTGTTTTTTTT
>PVKS010023668.1:0-32080 GCA_004027875.1 Aplodontia rufa | reverse complement strand
CTTTCCTCAGTATTATTTCAACTTTATACACATAAATTAAGCTTTAAAGCTCCTAGGTAATTTAATAAACATTTAATACAGAATATTTGTCATTAGAAGAAATGTTTGGTATTATACAAAGGCCCTTGTATTAAGTCAGAACACTATCCAGAAATATTGTTTTAATTTTTTTCAAATGCTTAAAGCAAGGCAGTCTGTTTGTGAAAGTAATGCCAAAAGATAGAAAGAAACGAAGGGAGGGAAGGAGGGAGAGAAAGAGACAGAGAGGAAAGGAATGAAGAGAGGGAGTGAGATATCCGTATTGGATTTCAGTTCTAAATCAGCTTTTTACAATATTTTCAAATCCCCCACTGAGGTTTTCTGTAGAGGATAACTGCAATATTTGAGTCACTAAATCAATTTAAATCACATTAATGATCTGTAAACTTGGAAACTGTTGGTTTTGGTGATTCTGTAACATTCCTGATTTCAAATGAACACATTGGAAATCATGAAAACTACTGTCTTGATGTGGAAGCAGGGGGAAATGGAGAACAACCGTGCTCACACTACATTGTTATCCAATTGTGCTTAATGGAGAGTACACAGAGATTGGCAATGAGAAGCATTCTTATTTCAGCCTAAACCAATGTTTTGTTTTGCTTAAAATGTTACTAAAATATTGCTCCTCCGTAGTAGCAGAGTTATGGAAAATAAGGATGATCTCCCAAAGTCAGTAAAGAGAAACACACTTGAAACATGTACATGACTGTGTTCTTAATTTGTCTTTATGTGTAGACAGTATTTTCAGTAATAAAAAATGTTTGAAGTTAATTATTACATACTTGACAGATTGTCATGGTATCTTCTCTTTTAACTCTCTTCCTCCTTTTTTTTTTCTGCCTTTACTCCATCAGTGGGATGGCCACCTATCCACATATAACTAGACTCAGGTAACATGGACTATAAGAAGTTCATAAATGTTCGAATGAAAAAAGTTTAAAATAACAATTAATAATAACAAATGTTTTGTTAATCCATGAACAAAATTCATATTTTCAGAGACAATAAATTGGTTTAGGGCCAATATTGAAATATCAGGTAGCCTAGATGCAATCCAACCTCTGCCACTTGACAGTAACAGTTCTAAGCTCGAGGTACCCTTATATGTAAGATGAGAATGATAATGATGCTGATATCCACAACTTTGGTGGAAAGATCAAATGAAATGATGCGTGAACTCCTTAGTAAACAGCCTGCACAGGGGAAGCACTTACATGGAAAAGGTTGAGGTTATTGTTCATTTTTTTTAAACTGCAAACAGGTGTGATTTATCAATAAACATAATCTGCAATCCAAGCATTTTCATTTTTTATTTTCTTTAAAGAGAGGAGGGAGAGAGAATCCATTTTATTTAGTTTTTCATATGGCTTTTGTTGCTCCGACACTCAGTTGTGTATTTGGTGCTGGAGTTTGAACCCAAGTCTTCTTCATGCATGCCAGGCAAGTGCTGTAACTGCTGAGTCACCGCTCCAGCCCCCAAGCTTATTTTTATAACTTAGAAATGGTATATTCTAAATATCTTCATTTTAGAGGTACAGGAAAATTTTGAAGTTAATTTCCAGAGACGGGCAAAACTTCTCCATTGTCCAATGCTAACTGGTGATGGGCCAGGTAGAACAACCAGTTCCACTAATTCTCTGTCCCAGGCTTCTTCCAGGATACTCTGTTGCCTCATGTAAATTCATGACATTAACACTGAGTATTGCCACAGACCAGACTCTGCATTAAGGCCCAAAGATTCCTTCATAATAAATATGAGATGGTGCCTTTCTGGTGAAGCTAAGAGTTTGGAATATCCGCTGAGGACTAATACCCATTTTTATCAGTGGTTTCATTAGAGCAAGACAATACAAGCTCTTAATTCTTCATACATCTTTTTCTAAAGGTTTCCCAGATCCAACAAATTAACAAACCTATCCGGAGACCCTGGTCTTCAGAAAATGGTCATGAATTCCATAGCCTGGAAAGACTTGTGTAATGTAGGCCCAATTCCCTCAACAATATGGCTTGCTCTTTATCAGCTCCTTCCATTCTCAGCATTCAAGCTGATACTTAGAAGAAGCAAAAACTATTCATTTAATTCCCCAACTTTATGACCATTGAAATAAAAGCCAGAGATGAGATTTAGCTGCTGTCAAATTTTAAGAATGCATTTTGGTTTAAAATAGATCTTTTTTGACATCATCTTTTTTGACAAACCTGAGAAACAGGTAGGATTTTTAATAAGATGTTTTAGGATAGATAACAGCCCAAAGTTTTGACACAATCCCAAGGTTGTAGCTGAAGATAGAGGCAATTGGGCTGGAGCAGTGGCTTGGCATTTACAGCACTTGCCTGGCATGCACAAGTACATGATGTTCAAACCCCACCACCATGTACACAACTAAGTGTCAGAGCAGTAAAAGCCATGTGAGAAACTCAATAATAATTGATTCTCCACCCCCTCTCTCTCACTGTCCTTCTCTCTTAAAAAAAAAAAGAAAAGAAAAAAAGAGGCAGTTCCAGCACTCTCTTGTCTCTCTACATCTTTTCTTTTCCACTCAAGATGCCAGAGGATCTCCTTTAGCTTGTAAAAGAAAATCCTGATTACTTTGGTACAATACATGCATCTCATTTGCAGATTATTTGTGAAATACTTCACAGCACAACCAGCATGTGATAATACTGACTTTTACAACTAGGAACTGTATTTGATCTTTCTTCTAGTCTTACTGCCAGGTAGACAGCTTGGTCACCAATGGCTCCAGGTTGTGCTTAACTTATCAAAAGCACTATGGTCGTCTCATGCAGAGGACCCTGGAGAGCAATGCAGAAAAAACAGTAGAACCAGCACCATGTTAGGAACATATTTTGACCACTGAATGAACACAAAAAGAAAAAAACCCTCTCTTCTCCCCCTTCACACACTATCTAGTTTTGATTTGCTCCATGTGTTCTCTAAATTGATATCTACTACTAAATTTACAATTTTATGTGAATGCTTCAAAGTACAAAAAGAAAACAAATATTTAAAGACTTGATAGCTTTCTTTAACTTGGTTCACAATATTTTCACACACTTTATCCAAAGCAATAATACCAGTAAAATCAAGTTTGATTTCCCTGTCATCTTTTGTATACTCTATACCAAAACATTATCAAAATTACTGTTGTTCAAATATGAAGTGTCCCCTGAATATGCCTGTGTTGAAAGCTTGGTTCCCAATGCAGTGATGTTCAGAAGTGGCAATTTGGGCAAGTAAATGGACCAAAGGGCTCTGGTTCCATCAATGAATTAATTTGTTGAGGGATCCACAGCTGAATGGACTGTTGGGAGGTAATGGAAACTATAGGAGGCAGAACCTCTTTGGAGAGAGTGGGTGTATTAGTCAGGGTTCTCTGCAAGCACAGAATCAACAATATATATGTGTGTGGATTTATCAGATTGGCTTACACAACCAGAGGCTGGATAGTCCCACAATGGCTGCCTGCAGTCTGGAGAGCTGGAGGAACCAATAGCTGCACCATCCAGGATGCCAAAGCCTCAGAAAAAAAGGGATCAAGGATGTTATCCCAATCCAGAATTAAAGGCTGGAAACTCCCTGCAGAATCACTGGGCGGAGTCTGCTTTGGAAGAATCAAAGAGCTGGAGTCTGATGTCCTTAGAACATCACAGAAGCAATTAAGAACCCTTTCAAGAAGAGTCAGTCTTGCATCTGCTGCTGCTTACTCATTTTTCCAGCTTTTATTCCATCCAAGTCTCCAACATATTGGACACTGCTGCCCACATTTAGGGTGGGGTTCTGCTTCAGTTCCCTGTCCCATATGCCAATCATTCCTACAAACACCCTCATTCACACACCCGGAAGACTCTTAATCATAGTCACCTTTTAATGTAACCAAGTTGACAATTCAGATTAACCATTACACTGGGTCACTATGGACCTGACTTGGGGACTTTATCTTACCCCTGGACCTTTCTCTCTCTTTTTCTCTCTGCTTCCTGTCTGCCATGAAGTTAGTAGCAACTTCCTGACATGCCTTTGTGACGTAATGTTTGCCTCACCTCAGAGCAATGGAGCCAGCTGACCACGGACTTAAACATCTGAAATCATGAGCCAAAAGAAACCTTTCCTCCTTTATGTTATTTTTCCCAGGCATTTTGTCACAGTGATGAACACACCTGACTAACACAATCTAAAATGCCGGTTCATGAACCTCCCTAAACCATTTCATCCACCTTACCTCAGAAAGGTGTTTTAGCACAATCTGAGATATGTACCAAGTGGGAAAAGTTGTTATGATTGATTTAAAGTCACACTTTAGAAATGAGGTATAACTTATTTTAACACATGAAAAAACAATCTGCAAAGAGTGGATCTGATTCAGTTCTGTTGTCCCAAGAGGTTCCAAAAGACACAGTTGGTAAATACTTCACTGAAACACTGATATTAGGGTAATTTTGTCTGTAATAATTGATCTCAGGAATTTTTGAAGCTTATTTATAAGTGGACAGTTAATAATAACTTGTGACACCTTTCTTAGAAGTTCTGGTCATCACTTTTAATATATTAACAATATATTGGAAAATATTTTCAAACACATTCTTTGGATGCTCACTTATAATTTATTAACAATATATTGGAAAATATTTTCATATACATTCTTTGAATGTTCCTTCCTTTCAATGAAATGGAAATTCCTGGCCACCTAAACTCATCAAACCTGCAAGTGGAGTTCCAGCACATGGTATAATAGTCCATGCCCAGAATCATGCTGGCAGTCAGAGACCTTGTGGAAGTTGAAATCTCTGGTCTCTCAAGCAGTCTACAGTCTATCTGATGAGACTCAAGTTAACTAGCATATGCCAAGTGGGAGAGAGAGAAATAGAAGGTGGTGTATTCCCACAGGATCAATCAGGAGTCAGTGCCAATCAGCCCAGAAGGAAAGCTACAGCAAGGGGGCAGAATCCTAAAGAAAGACTCCACTGAACAAGTGCAGCTGAGGCTGACCCTGCGTTTGGTCATACTCAGCAAAATAAAAAGGAAAAGCATGCCAGAGAAGATAAAACATGAGTGCGGCTACAGATGCCAATGGGAGTGAGCTGGTGTTTCCCATCCCCTCGTGGAGCAATGCACAGACTGCACTAACTTTTGTGGGGACCACCAGGCCTCTGTTTGTTAGAGTACATCATTGCTTACATAAAGGCGGAAGAGATTTAGCTTTCACAAAATAAAAACTTCCAGAAAAACTGAATGTGTTCCCTTAGGGTAAAACAAAGCACGGAGAATTTCAACTCCAATAGCAGAATTTTTCTAAGTTGGAGATAATAGGGGGAACAGAATTGGAAGCCAGTATGTAGCCCTAGGAGGGAACTCACCACTACATGCAGCAGCTACACATTTTTTTTCCTTTTCTCTGTATTAGCATTACATCCATGCTCACATCTATGTCCTTGGGGATAGGTAGCTGTTTCTCATTAGAACTACTACTTTATCTTTCTGTTTGGTATTCTTTCCCAATTATTAAATTTTATGCCTGTTTGTCTTATTAAGAAGATACCCCAACTTCAAGTAACCTTGTTGTTCTTATTGTTGTCATTGAGGTTTGACTAGCTTAAGCAACTGGGACTAAAGTCAAATCAATCACCTCTGCGGGCATGAATGAAAACATCTTGAAAGGATATTGCCTGGTAACCCAGTTCAGCTTGCAGAGATCCTGAGTCTATATATATATATATATATATATATATATATATATATTTTTTTTTTTTTTTTAAGATAGAGGGACAGTGAGAGAGAGAGAAAGAATCAATTTTATTTAGTTTTTCATGTGGCTTTCATTGTTTCAACACTTCATTGTGTACATGGTGCTGGGGTTTGAACCCGTGTGCTTGCACATGCCAGGCAACCGCCAACCATTCCAGCCTCTGAGTCTATAATTTTCAAAGATATTTTTTTCGCATCCTTTGTCCTTCAACATACACTGTTGATCAGTGTGCTTAATGCAGAATTTTTAGCCACACAGCCAGACATACGCTGTCCTGTTCACAGGGTGCCAGATATCCGGTTGGAAGGAGAAAAGATTAGCTCCGAATTGACATTTCCGAACACTCGTGTGTTTAAATCTGTGTAAAGACATCTGGGGTTTGAGGTTAGTATTTATCCAAATGATTTGATGATTTTCACTGTTTCATTTGAACACTCCTGGGACAATATAGATTCTTATTGTCTATTGTTTGTTATTATTTTAGTATTATTAATTTAATTAAATGGTAGTTTATTCTTAAAAATTAATGCTAAAATTGTACTATGATCCAGACTTTAAAAGCTTTTTTTAATTAAATTGCATGCTTTTCCTTCTCCTATTATATCATTCACATATAAATAATTCCTTATTAGGAAAATAGCCAATCAGCAAGATTAAATACGCAAATATATATGTAGGAGGCACTATTTTAATGCTTTCAATTCTGATGACCTTGGCAGAGACTTGGACATCAACTGAGACATATTTTTCCTTTCCATTAAAAAGAGATGTGCCCTGATCTCTTTGATTTCAAAATAAAAATACAGAATCTCTCAATAAGCCCATATATGTACTTTATAGTTCAGGAGGGAAAGCTACATTTATAAAGATCTTGGACTAAATTGAGAATAGACTTCTAGATTCAAATACATGAGTGAGGCAAAGGAAATCAGGACAACAGGTCTATTTATTATCGTTACCTTTTAGAAAACACATAACCCTCCTTGCACCATAGTATAACAACACATTTGATGAGTGATCTTGTTTCTGTGTCAGGATGTTCACAGTGACGAGAGCGTCTGGCATAACGATATCACTTCCAGCAATAGTCTAGGGAATTGGTTTTCCTCCTTAGGAAGCCATAAATCTTGGGAGTGTTTATCATGACCCAACAGGACCTCTGTCTGAAGGAATGGCAGGCACATTCTGACTCTAATCTCTGACATCAGCCTAGGCTGGCTGGTAACATGTGTTTACACAGAGCTGTCCAAAAGCTGTGGCATGTGACAAGTGTCACAGCCCTCCTTCCCCAAGCAGCCTAATTGACTACTGCTACCTGATACAGTAGGGAAAGGGCCCCTTGACAGGCAAAGGAAACTCAAAAAGGGAAAGGAGGTGCTCCTAAGGCAAATTCTGAAACCAAATGAATGTGACACGATTAAACAGATTTTCAATGCTTATAATCAAAAAATTTGGTAAAATGTTTAAATCTTGCAGATTCTACTGCAGAGAGATGTTTACACAATAAGATGACAACAGGAGATAGCTACAACAAAGATGGACAGATTGAAATAAAAATTGCACCTGGCTTGGGATCCAGGCTGCAAAAGAAACCACCAGAAATCAGACCAGAAGAGGGTTCCCCTCAGATGAAAAGCACCCAGGAGACAGGAAGAGCGGTGGGGCCTGGAGGAGGAGGGAGGCTTCCTGAATCAACTGCAAAAGTGTAGGACTGGGCCTGCCAACGTCAGCATTAAGGAAAGTGGCTGGAAAATCAATATGGAAAGGAAAAAATTTTAAAAAGAAGTCTTGAGAAAAATGAAAAACAGCCTCATTAAAACATTTGGAAGTGATTATAAAAACCACCTTGAAATAATCAGTGTTAAACACAGCTTCAGAAAAATGTAATGAGATTTAACTCGATTAACCCTTCCAATTCCTACGCTGATGTCAGTTCTTACAGGCACAACTTTACACTAAACGTACCCACTGTACTGCTTTTAAATAAGAACTATTGATGCAAAGGGGAGATAACTCAAGCAAAATTGAAAGAGATATGAATTAAAGGAACCATGCAAATTACCTCTGAGTTTTTTCTTTACATCATAGGAATCAGAAAAGAACTCAAAACAACTCCATCATGATTTTCCTTAAAAGGAACTGCTTACAATAAATTGTTTGTAATCAACCAATGAAGAAACTATATTATTGGATCAGGCTTTTTTGATTTATTTGTTAAATGGCTCCATTACTTCTGTCAGAAAAGAAGTCACAGTGGAAATGAGGCTTGAGGAATCAGCAAATGAGGCATGTGCATTTCTTGATCCTTCCTCTTCCAACATCATCCCTGACCAGGATATCACTGGCCTCTCCGGGTCAGAACTTGAACAAGCCCACGAACTCAGGAATCCTGGATAAGTTCTGTGTGTGTTGGTTCAGACTGATTTTAGTAGTTTCCTTTTAGCAGCTTCTCAAAAGGAGCCATGACTCAAAGTTTAAAGGTTATAATTTGAATAAGTGACTTTTTCCATAGCATAATGGAGAAGGCGGGTGGCCCCAAGGACCACACCCTTAAGTGTTTCACCACCTGTTCCCTTAATACTAAAAATGTCATAGAACTTTATTCCAATTAGCTTGAATGAATACTATTAAAATTAAAATCCTGTTAAAATGTGTATATACATATATATATGAGTACACATGCATATACATATATCTATACAATATAATATATTATATATGCATATATATTTAGTAGCTTATGAGAATGCCTAGTACCTAGGTCTTGGTTCTTGATACCATCCTCCAATAAAAGGAACCAGAACTTGGAGAAATGACTAATTCCAGGATTGAAGCAAGATGAGCCTGGAGCATCTTGTAGTACCATAAAATGAAGAATTGCTAAAATAAATAAGAAATTAAAATAATGATAGGAGGTTAGAGGCGAGTCAAAGGAACCTAGGAACAACCTGAAAGAATTTTCAGTGATCAAAGCAATAATGATTTCAGCACAAAATAAAATAGTATTGGAGCCAATGTACAAAATAAATGCCCGCAAACCTATATTGACAGAAATGAATGGTTGAATAAATAAATGAAGGAAGAAAAGATAAATCTCCCATGCAGAAGCTTTCCAAATAATCAATTTAGGTATTTCATCCTCAAGAGGGGAGCATAATTCCTCACTTCTTCATCATGGGCTGTGTAGAGATTTCCTTCCAAAGAGTTCAGTACAGGAGAATAAAAGAAGTCACTTAACATTGAAGTAAACCGGTAAACTCCACCTCAGCCAGGTGATTAAGTGAATGTTAGCAGGTATACATCATGCAGAAAATGTGCCCGTGATATGACAGAATGAAAATCGCATTTACCTCTGTGGTCTTGCTCCTCCAAACTGATAACCCTGGTCATGAGGAAAACATTAGACAAATCCCAGCAGAAAAGCAGCTACAAAATACCTAACCAGAATTGTCAAGGTCATCCAAAAGAAGGAGAGTTTGAGAATCTGCCACACCCAAGAGGAGCCATAACTACTAAAGGAGACAGTGCTACTAACCAAAATGTGGTCTCTGTGCAGGATCTGAGAACAGAAAAGGGACATCAGGTTAAAACAAAGGAAATGAAACAAACTATGAGTCTAGTTAATTGGAAAAGATCAACTGGAATGACACACACACATATTATGGTATAAGCTGGAGAGAAGATTGGACATAGCGGTGGGGAAGAAGGCTCTATGGTGATTACAAGGAATTCTAGCTGAAATCAAAATGTTTTACACCTTTAAAATTGCAATGATAGATATCTCATGCAAGGAGAAAGAATCTGGGGAATGGGCATATAATTATTATTCCCATATTATTCTTTATTTCTCTTTAAATTTATCAAGAAAAACATAGAGTGTTATAAAAGGAAGCAGATAATTCTCAGCTATGAGTTGTGATCTTTCTATCATGATATTCAAACTTGGTTCTGCAGTTTTCTTAGCACAGCCCCAAGGACCAGAGCAAAAGTGTAGAAGGCTGCGTGGGCAGGGCTTTAGGAACCCTCTGCTGTTTCAACCAGATAACCTGCTCCCATTTCTTTTATAAATATTCTTATGCTCCAACTCAAATCCCTACAAAAAGAAGAACAATCCAATCCCAAACCTAATAGAAGACAGGAAATAACTAAAATTAGAGCTGAAATCAATGAAATTGAGAACAACAAAAAAAAGACAATACAAATTATCAACAAAACAAAGAGTTGATTTTTTGAAAAAATAAATAAGATCAACAGACCCCTTGCCAACCTCACCAAAAGGAAGAATGAAGTGAAGCAAATCAACAAAATCAAAGACAAAAATGGAGATATCACCTTTAACTTGACCAAAATCCAGAAGATTATCAGAACTTATTTTGAAAATTATACTCTGCCAAGTTTGATAATCTGAAAGAAATAGACAATTATCTTGCCACATACAACATTCCCAAATTAACGTGGGAGGACATTGAAATTCTAAACCAACCAATCTCAGGGAGTGAAATCGAAACAGCTATCAAAGGCCTTCCAAAAAAGAAAAGCCCAGGACCTGATGGATTCACAGCAGAATTCTACCAAACCTTTACAGAAAATAAATACCGACCCTCTACAAGCTTTTCCATGAATTGAAAGGGTTAGAACCCTCCCAAACAGTTTTTATGAAGCAAATATAACCCTGATACTAAAACCCAACAAAGACACATCAAGAAAAGAAAACTACAGACCAATTTTCCTGATGAACATAGATGCAAAAATCCTTAATAAAATTCTAGCTATCTGCATCCAAAAATACATCAAAAAGATAATACTTCGTAATCAAGTGGGCTTCATTCCAAGAAAGCAGGGCCGTTTCAACATATGCAAATCAATATATGCAATTCACCACTTAAACAAAATTTACTGTAAAAACCATATAATCATCTCAATAGACACAGAAAAGGCCTTTGATAAAATTCAGCACATATTTATGCTCAAAACTCTAGAGAACATGGGGATCAAAGGAAGATCCTTTAATTTTGTAAGAGCCATTTATGACAGACCCATAGCTAGAATTATGCTTAATGGAGAATGACTGAAAGCATTTCCACTGAATTCAGCAGTAAGACAAGGTTGTCCACTTTCACCACTCTTATTCAATATAGTCCTTGAAACCCTAGCCAGAGCCATCAGACAAGAGAAGGAAATCAAAGGAATTCAAATAGGAAAAAGAAGAAATCAAGATGTCTCTATTTGCTAATGACATGATTTTATACCTAGAAGACCCAATAAGCTTGACCAAAAGTCTCCTAGAGCTTATAAATGATTTCAGCAAAGTGGCTGGCTATAAGATCAAAACTCATAAATCATTAGCTTTCCTATAACTCCAGCAACAAGTCCACTGAAGAAGAAATCAGGAAATCTGTCCCTTTCACAATCTCCTCAAAAAAAAAAAAATACTTGGGCATCAATTTAACAAAGGATATTAAGGACCTCTACAATGAAAGCAATCAAACATGTAAAAAAAAAATTGCAGAAGACCTGAGTAGATAGAAAAACATTCCATGTTCTTGGTTAGGCAGAATCAATACAATCAAAATGGCCATTCTACCCAAAGCCCTATGTAGATTCAATGCAATCCCTGTCAATGACATTCTTCACAGATATAGAAAAAGCAATTCTCAAACTCATATGAATAACAGAAGGCCCAGAACAGCCAAAACAAGAAAGAGGAAGCAGAAGGTGTCACAAAGCCTGACCTGTAATTATACTATAGGGCTGTAGTAACAAAAACAGCATGCTATTGGTATCATAACAGAAATAAAGACCAATGGAACAGAATAGAAGATACTAAGACAAACCCTCAAATCTTTAACCATCTGATATTTGATAAAGGGGGGGAAAAGTGTGGAACAAGGACAATTTCTTCAACAAATGGTGCTGGACAAACTGGACAGCCATATGCAGACAACTGAAATTGGATCCTTACCTCTCACCCTGAACAAGAATCAAATCAAAATGGTTCAAAGATCTGGAAATTAGACCAGCAACTATACGATTGCTTGAAGAAAATATAGGATCAACTCTCCACAACATCAGTGTCGGCACCAACTTCCTTAATAAGGCTCCCATAGGGCAAGCATTAAAGCCAAGAATAAGTAAATGGGATGCCATTAAACTAAAAAGCTTCTGCACAGCTAAAGAATTAGTCAAGAGTGTCAAGAGAGAACCTACAGAATGGGAGAAAATCTTTGCCTCCACACCTCAGACAGAGGTCTAATAACCACAATATACAAAAACTCAAAAAACTGAACACCCAAACCACAAATAATCCAATCAATAAATGGGCTAGGGAGCTAAATAGAAATTTCTCAACACAGGAAATCCAAAAAGCTGGTAAATACATGAGAAAATGCTCTACATCACTAGCAATCAGAGAAATGCAAATCAAAACTTCACTGAGATTCCACCTCACTCCTATCAGAGTGACAAAAATGAAGAACACAAACAATGACAGATGCTGGAGGGGTTGTGGGAAGAGAGGAACACTCTCACACCATTGGTGGGACTGCAAGCTTGTACGGCCACTCTGGAAAGCAGTGTGGAGACTCCTCAAAAAATCTAGGTCTGGAACCACCTTATGACCTGGCTATTCCACTCCTGAGTATTTTCCCAAAACAGCTAGAATCGGCTTACTATAGAGATACAGCTTCATCAATGTTTATAGCAGCTCAGTTTACTATAGCTAAACTATGGAACCAACCCAGATGCCCCTCATTGGATGAGTGGATCCCAAAACTGTGGTTTATATATAAAATGGGATTCTACTCTGCTATCAGAGAGAACAATATCATGGCATTTGCAGCCAAATGAATGGAGATGGAAAATATGTTGTGAAACATCCCAAACTCAGAGACTTAAGGGCCAAATGTTTTCTCTCATATGTAGAAGCTAGATAGAATACTACTGGAAACAGACTGAAACTTGGCTAAGCTAATAATAACCTCAACATGGGTGAATTATTACATGAGTAAGGGGAGCCTTGCCTATGATGCTGGGGGATGAAGGAGGGGAATACTGAGTGGAGAGGGAATAGGAGGGACATAAAGGCAGCTGGAGGGTGGGAGTGGGGGGTTATCTACTTGGTAGGGAACCTTTGACTTCCATGTGAAGCCCCACTAACACGGGGGAAGTAGGGGAAACATGGGACTGGAGGGAACCCAAAGGGGGGTGACCATGGACTGGCATCAACTTCGGCTTGCTTTGTCATTCATTATGCATGTGTTCATGATTGTGTGGCAACGATTCCCTCCTAAATTTAAAACTATGTTGAATGAATAAAAAAAATGGGGTGACTATATAATAAGGCTGGGTGTCCTTCCTGGAATAGAGACTGCTGATTGTGACCTTTTTGTCCCAGGAACTGCATCTTTCCATTTCAGTGGGACAGTTAGCTATCTGGAACATAATCCATACTTCCCTTTCTCCCTTGAAGATAGATGTGTTCATCTTAGCATTGAAATCCTAGACAGTGGGCTGCAAAGAAAACATCCTTAAAGGAAGGCTCTCTAGCTGGCCCTTCTCCCCGTCTTCTGATTTGAACATAGATGCCATGCCTGTAGTTCTGTATTTCAGCATAGCATGGACTACAAGTAGACTTTGGGAAAGCAAGAAATGTATGATGGAGCATCAAGAGAGATCAGGAGAAAAAAAGCAACTTGTGCTCTGTCTGTGGCAATAGTATTTGATATTTTTATGTTGTGCCTTGCAGCTTAATCTAGTTCTAACACCTCCAAAGAAATATTTATTTCGATGCATCAAATGGAATGGACCTTGGGACCAAGGGAAAACTTTCTCTGATCTCATGAATGCAGAACTGATTTTATAAGGGAAGTTCATTCTGGATGGGACCTATTTCTGGGTTTCTTGTTTTGATTTTGAGGGGATAGGGATTGAACCCAGGCCCTTGCACACTGGGCAAGGCTGGATGTGATCCCCAGCCCTGGATATGATCTATTTCTAAGACGGGAAAACCCTCATGTCACAGATCCACAGACACTGTGGGAGGGAATGCTTTGGACAAATGGCTATAGAATATATTGGAAAACAGAGGTTTCATAGCAGAGTTGTAAGAACAAGGGCTTAGGTGACAGTAACTCTGCCAAATTTCCTTTTACTTCTCACATCTAAAGTCCATCATCAGCAGTAGCTCAACAGTAGAGCACTTGCCTGGCATGCATGAGGACCCAGGTTCAAACCCCATTACCACATATACAACTATATATCAGAAAAACAAAAACCAGATGAAAATCTAAATAAAATTTATTCTTTCTCTCTCTCTCACTCTCTCTTTTCCTATCTGTCTCTCTCTTCAAAAACAAAAGTAGGGGCTGGAGCGGTGGTGTGGTGGTTACAGCGCTTGCCTGTCATGCGCAAGTACATGGGTTCAAACCCCAGCACCCACATACACCACTAAGTGTCAGAGCAACAAAAGCCATGTGAAAAACTCAACAAAAATTGATTCTCTCTCTCTCTCTCTCTCTCTTTCTCTCTTTCTCTCACTGTCCTTCTCTCTTTAAAAAATTTTAAAATAAAAGTAAAAAAATAAAGTTCATTATCAACCAAAAACTCCAGTGTGTGCAGGTAAGTCTCTGCTGTGATCTTCCCAGAGACACAAACAGCAGTGGTTGTAGGAACCCCATCTCCATCACTGACACCATGTGGCAGCAATAGCAGCAACAACAGTGAAGATCTTGGCTCCTGGTAAATGCATTAGGTTATTTTGGATTTTTTTTCTCCATGTGTTTATATGTCATGGATTGAATATATGCTTTTAGTGTTTTGGGGCTTGTTGTGAGAGGGAAGGCCCAAAGAGAAAAGTGAAACATTTTCATGACAGCAAAATAGGACTTGAAGTCATTTAATTTGAATATAAAAGGAGAGATGAACTTGTTCTGAACCCCTAGATGGTGAAGTGGGACATATCGATTACATGGGTATGATTTCATTTAATACAAGGTTTTGCTGCTAAAGTAAGTTTTAAAAAAAAAACCACTGCTTCGCTGTGAATGAAAGCTGGGGATTTTTAAGTAAACTAGTTAAAGCCTCACTGCAAGTTCAAGAACATAGGGTTTGCATCCCAGTTCCCCCACTCCCTTTTATGTTCATGGACAACTAATTTAACTTTTCTGAAGTCCCGTTGCCTCTTCCAGATGAAGGAGATAATTACATCCAGCTTTCTTATTTTGTGGGTAAGGATTATATCATCATGCACCATACATGAAGTGGTGCAGGTAAGTTAGCAATCAAATAAGCAAAAGTGATTGACTATGCGTGGTTTGTAGAATAAAAGCTCCCCAAAGATGTCTACATCCTAATCCCAGGATCCTCTGAATATATTATTGTAGATGACAAAGGGGACTTTATGGATATGATTAAGTAGAAGACCTTAAGAAGGAAATGCTGTAAGAGGAAAACAGGAGTGTTACAGCCAGAGAGATATATAGAGAGACCATGCTGCTGGCTTTGAAGGTGGAAGAAGGGGCCAAAAACCAAGAATTGCAGACAGCCTCTCAAAGCTAGAAAAGGCAAGGCAAGAGTCTTCCTCATGCTTTCGAGAGGGAATCCTGTCTTCCAAAACCTTGACTTTAAGACTTCTGACCCTCAGGACTACAAGGGGAAAAAAAAAATTTTGTTGTTTTATGCTACTATGATTATGGTTAATTGTTATAACCACAGTAGGAATCTAATACAGTGGGCACATAGAAGTAGTATTTTCTGGGGTAACACATAGGTTTGACCACAGTTTTAAAAGACACAGTTTCCTATTTATGTGACCAAAAAGTTAAATGAGATTACCAGCTTACTGTCAGTATTGAGGAAGCTGATGTATTATGGATGGGTAGGCAGACTTAAGACTGAAACTGGAGAAAAGTTATTCTGTCAAGCCACCCCCTGGAAAAAACTGTCCTTACGTTATTGAGAGGAAAACACTGGCTTCCTAAAGACAAAGGTGTCCCTCTTGATACATGAGACTTTAGCCAAGGCAAGCCTTGTATTCAAGGAGTAGTATACAGATTTCTTCCCTGTTCGATGGTTGGCAAGTACCTTTCAACTAGAATTTCAAGTTAGATATTTTTGTTTTCATCCCTTAGAGCAGTACTTTAAGGAAGACTGTAAGGCAGGTTAACCTTGGTGGGAAAGTGCTGTAAGTCTTCAGGAATGCCCACTAAGAAGGTTTAAAGGGGGCGGGGCAGTATCTGCCATGTATTTAACATTATTGTTCCTGACCCATGCAATAATTTGCATGTGTACACATAAAGCTTGTAAGTCAGATAAATAACAAAAGGGGGAAAAACAGAAATCAGATAATTAGTGATGGAAAGCAAAAGTACCACAAAGAAGAATTTAAGGTAAAAACAAAGATTCTGGCAACAGAAGCTCATATGTGGACTTTAACCACTCATTCACACAGATTCCAGAGGGTAACATCTGAGTATGTGTTTGAGAGTGTAAGATCTAAATGAGCACAGCTGACATCTAAAAGATGACGTAGCTGAATACTGTCCTTAAATATATAAACATCTGAACCATGTCTATTAGCATAATATCAACTCTCACTGCTCCCTAGCCTAGACTTTCCTAGATCACTACTGAATTAGTGCGGTGAAGCTATCTCACCAAGCACTGCATGAAAGACAAAGGACATTTGTCCTCTGCATCAGCTTTTCCCTTAGCTTTAATGAGTTTTATGGGATCCCAGTCTGTGGTTTATTTTTATATCTCATTGGACAAAGATTGTGTCACATGACTCCCCTTGATACAAGGCAAATTGAGAAATGTAATTTTGAAAGCCATGTACATTGCCAGAACAAGTGAAACCATAGATCCTTTAGTTAGTTTTAAAAGTGGGAGGTGGGCAAATAGATGCCATCGAGTACTGCCAGTGTTGCTATGTCCTGAAGTTTGGGACAGTGTTGGCATAGCAGAAAAAGCTGCAGATAACACATATTTCTTTAGATATAAGCATTGGGATTATTTCTTTATCATGGCTGTCCATCATTAGACTCACATGCACGGAAATTTAAAACTTTCAGAATTATCTTCAAGTTAACAAGAATACGGTTATTCACTGATGGATGAATCAACTCAAAATAGATTTATTTAAACCATGATAGATTTTAAAGATCAGAAATCTTCTCTATAGGAAAATTAAGTGGCTAAATAAACAGACTACAAGCTGCAGTTATTCTCTAAATCACTCATTTGTCACTTAATTAAATATGCCTTGATCATATTTCCCTTCAGCAGTTCAGCCAACTCCCCTGAGGACCTCAGCCAAATTCTATAATTCTTTGAACTCTCAATGCCAAGAGTGCCTTGCACTATGTCAGTGCTTAAGGATTGCTTATTGAAGATTCTGGAGGGGAATATATTTCCTAAAATTACTGTTCTAAGCACTGAACAAATATCTTGTTAACACGCATTAAACTGAAAAGCATCCAGAATTTTGTAAGAGACGAGGGCCCAATGAGAAGCCATATAAATGAGGTTAATCTTTGCTGAGAGCAATTTTTCAATCAGGATTTTAAAACGTTATTAGTCTATATCATTTTATTTAGTCTTTCTCTACTTTCAAGATAACAGCGACATTGTTTTAAAGGAACTTGTTAGAACACAGAAAGACCTTGGCCGTAACCTAATCTGTAGCTTTTTATTTACATGAAGCAACACAGACTGGAAGGTAAGAGACTTAAAGCCACTTAAATTTCAGCAACTCAGGTTTCCAGGCTTCTGGGACTCTTGGTAAAATCAGTGCAATGGACTGAATGGTCCATCTCTATTGAAAAGCACCTTTCTGACATTTGCATTTTGTTCTGCAATGTCTAATGGTTTCACACTAAAATGTTTCGGCAACACATGAGAAATCACTTTTATAAATGAAGAAAGGAAGTTGATGGAACTATAAGCCTTCGCTAACTCTGCCAGCACTACCCTCTTGCTCCACTTCCCAAACCAGTTTTAAGGGATCACTTGAGGACTCAGGTTATGGTAATGCAGGAGCTGGATTTGGAGACAGAAGGGTTTGAGGCTTCCAGAACCACAAGGGCAATAGAAAGATTATGAGCCAGTACATTATCAGCAATTTTTTTGGCACAATTAATCCATATGTGTGACATGGCCATGGGCATTCAAAAAGGGCAGAGGGGTGTCCTGTGAGCTAATGCCAATGTCAAGTTCAAGGAAGCAAGCTAGGAAGTGATACAGCTGATCAAGATCTAAGCACGTCTAAGAGATGGTGAGGAGACATGGCAGGAAAGGAAAAGGAGTACCTTTTCTACCTCAACCAATGCCATTATGATCCGAGGCATGGCTCACTGTCACTGAGCCTTACTCTCAATATATTTGAAATAAAATTGAAGAATACATATGGCTATAAGGTCCCTGCCTTGTCTGACTTTTAAAGCCTCTTAGTAGTAAGAACTCCATTTTTTCCTGTCAAAGAGCTCACTTTATTAACATTTCTTTCTTTATGGGTAAACACGTAAAAAGACTTATAACCAAGTTACTTCCCTCTTGATGGGATTTTTATATGTTTTCTTGCTTTCCAAGAAGAGTGCTGTATTTTACTGAATCTTACAATTATACTTCCAAACATAAGCCACCATTGTCTAGACCCACTTGGCCTATTGGACTATTCTCTAAAGTTATTGTAAAAAATACTTGGTTCTTATTCTGGTCTGTTGTTTCATCTAACTTTTTTTTCTCTCCCCCCACCCGACCCCAGCATTTTATTTGCACAACCAAATCAGTCAAGCAGGGACTGATTCACAAGCCCTCTAATCTGTGAGGCACTGAGGTTTCTGACCAACATACCAAAAACTTGGGATGTGGGGTTATGTTGAAATGAACATAAGATAATTCCCCAAGCCTATTAAGATTGCTAAGACAATATAGACACCACAAAAATCAAATATTTAAATTATGAAGTATGGAGGGATAATAGACTCATTATTATTAAAGCAAAAATAATTCTAAGCCTCCTCTCCTTGCATATATTGGTTTATTTTTTTTTCTAGTTCATCACTTAGCCTGTGAATCAGACCTCCCAGAATAACCTGATTGGGGTAAATTCAACACATTTTAGTTTAATTTTCTCCAATTCAAACAGGACTTGCACAATGAGGTGAGTGTCTAACAATTCAAAGGAACAAACCATTAAATTAAAATTCCTGACTTGATTGTTTGAATCACACTGGGCTAAATTTACATCCTCCATAACACTGTGGGAATTCACTCTGTGGGAGATTTTTTCCAGCTACATTTTTTAAGCAAACCTTTTCTTTTCCACTTCTTTTTTTTTTTTTAAGGGTGAATTACTTGTAGCTGTACCTTTAACGATAAGAGGAAAGAAATAAAACTGGGCTCCAGGAGAAACAATGAGGCAATAATTTTGAAATTAAAATACAGCACATGATATATCAATATAATTGTCCTGCGTGTGTGAAGATAACTCTGCTTTGATGGTGTTATTTCCCGAGAACGCAAAACCTAATAAAATCTGGAGGGCTGAATTGATGAGAAATTCAGCGTTAGAGATTATGAAAAAACACACACTAAAATAGCCAAACAAAATTACTGAAAAACAATTTTAGTGGCAAATTATTTATCTAAGTAATGCAAGAAGATTTATAGAGATCTCCCAACATTAAAATAAATTAGTTACTTAAAACACTTAACTTCTTTGACAAAGACAACCGTGATTATGAAGCTAGGTGTTTGACCTTGAGCAAGTCAGTTGACACTTCTGTCTGATTTCTTAATGTTTTATTATTCATCCTTAAGGAAACTTCTAGTTGGAAAATTTCTCTGATGATATGCTGTGACAGGTTTTTATTTCATTGTCTTTTATGCATTATATTTCTTCAAAATTAAATAATTAGTTATAAAATAGAAAACAAAGGCTTGGTAGGCACAAGCTTACCAGTTGATGTCAATGCCAACTTGTAATAGAATCAACCGTGCAAGCATCTAAGCAACTGTGAAACATCCAAGGGAGACATCGAAGTCAGCCTTTACTACCTAAATACAGTTCGACCACCCATTTGCTTGAAGTGACCTGAGATGTGTAATGTAACTGAGTCTATTTTTTTCTCAAATATAAAATATAAATAATAATAATAGAGAAAATCTTGCTGCACAGGATTGCACAGATGGTGCTTATATCATTTACCTGCCACATGATAAATGCTTAACAAATATTTCCCACTATTATTATTGTCATCATCATCATGACTGCAGATAAGCTTCCAGCTATGATCACTAATTGGGGGAATAAATTTGAAGGATCTGAACATTCCACTTGCTACATGAGTCTTACAATTCAACATTAAGTAGAAGAAATTTCATAGGAAAAATTGTTTAATTTTTTCTTTATAAATAATAAAGCATTTACTCAAACAAATAAGAACTAATTGTCTTATAAGAAACCAATGCATCTTGATTTCATGGTAATAAAAAAGGAATTATCAAGCATGGATCTGTTTTGAAGAATAAAGGTGAAAGAGGAAATAATTTTCTTTCTATCTTTTGGCATCTTTCCTTAGGTTTTGAATTATTTTTTTCCAGCTAATTAATCACTTCAACTTATAAACCCACAAATAACAGTTCATGAAGCATTCAAAGGTTTTTAAAAAAAATACCTTTTATATTTTTGATAACTGCTACTTCTTCCCATCCTACTAGGCCCTCTTTCTAATATACACATGCTGAGCTTTTAGCAGTTCACTTGGGAGTTATGAAGTTACAGGTCTTACTTCTTTGGTCCAATGTTGACATATATAGGAGGTTTCCTAGCTTCAACCTGCATGGTAATTCCTAAACCCAAATTATTAGAGTGGGGAAAATTTATTTATCTGACTTTAATAATAGATATTTCATAAGGAGTTGTAGGTATTAAATAAAATGATGATTATTTTACTTTTATTTTTATTATTTTTTAGCAGAGAGTCAAGAGAGGAAGGTGCCCACAGTAGCAGAGGGAGAATAGCCTACCAAGATATCAGTCACTCCAACAGGAAAGCCAATATTCAACAAGAGTGCTTAAGAGATTTTCACTGGGAAATGAAAGTTGTAGGTTCATGTTAAAGATATTTATAATACAATCATGCAATGTAAACTGCACCATGGTCCAATTCTACATTCACACCCAACGTTTTTACAGATCTCTTACACATTCCATTTTGTCATTGGTCCTTTGAAGGATAAGGAACCAAAATAGAATCTAGTGTTATAATGACAAATCAGTGACAACAAACTCAGAGATAGATATTCAAAACAACATAGAAGAAACTAATTGAGTGAAAGAAAACAATTAAATCCAGAAAAATCTCAGTCTTCAACCCCAGTAAATCACAGAAAAACTAAGAGGGATCCTTGAGTTTCAGCCCTGTACTTGGAAAGAGGTTAAACGAATTGTAGGTGAATGTCAAAGAACAAGACATCCCCCAAGGCCCCTAGATTACATAGGTAGAGTACTTGGCAAGCATGAAGCATGCTTAAGTGCTCAATAAACATCAGTTATCCTATTAATGAGAGTTTGTTTTTTTATTTTGGGTGGTGTTCTGTTTATTTACTATAAGAATCACACCCTATATGATCTTTCATAGTATTTACTAACATTTGTAACCACCTATTTATTATCCTAAGCTATTTGGTTGTCCTGTAATCTAGTTGTGGTTTTTCTAGAATGCACATTAGATCTCTTATATTGCTACATATGCATAAAGAAATTTTTAGTATTTAATCCTCCTCTTTTTGTTTTTTACCAGATACAAAGCACACTGTTTACCTATGATGGAATCAATCTATGTCTTTCTGTACACTGTCAGTTTTTTCCTGACTATACCTCACATAGATTCAAGAAATCATCTAGTCCTGAAAAAATAATCCCAGGCTCTACCCAAGAGGGAAACTTATACAAATGCTAGTAAAGTGGCATGAGATAACCATATTAGACCAAGAAGAAAGGAAGAAGGAAAATAGACTTCATAACCAGGAATCTGCATTAACCTCTAAATAATCCAGTTATCATTTTTTTTTAATTTCAAGCAACATAAACCAACTCAGGATAACTTAGTCAAACACTGAAAATAAAATGAAATAGAAATGGCACATACAACTGAAAAATTTATTAGTAATGTTTTTGGCATTATTTGATCTAGAGGCTTACATGTTACAATGAGTGTCCAGTTTCTCCTCAACTTCCTGTTTTAGTCTTTTCCACAATGGAGTCATTATCTGGCTTCAGATAGTGACAAAAAGATTCCCACAAATTTAGAATTATGTCAACTCAGGTTTACTTCTACTAGAAAAGAGCATGTGTCTTTCTAGGGGGTGCGGGGGAAGAAAAGCTCTAGAAAGGACTTTGATTCTGATTCGGTTTTGCCCTGACTGTACCACTCACCATGGCGGAAGAAGATGACCTATGTTGAACAGGCTAAATTTAAGCCATGGGTTGACATGAAGGCAAATCATAGACTGAGAATGGGGAGAAAGTTGTTCCTCAAAATAATTGAGAATCTGATTCCCAGAAAATAGTGAATAACAACATCAAGATTCATAATGAAGTTAACATTCTATGGTTCCTCTGTGTCTTATTATAAGATGAAAATTGTTTTGTGTACTTTAAGTATATTATCTCACTTAACATTTACATGTGAGTATATATGATTATTATCTCATTTTGCAGATAGGGAAATTGAGGCATGAAGCAGTTTTTAAAACTTGTCCACAATTACTTAGAGAGTTCTTGATTAGGTTGGTATTTGAACCCAGGCAGTCTGTAGCAAGAGTATCTTTATAACTACTCATACATTAAACTACTATGTCTAGGTGACAAAAAGTCAGCTGTAATTGTGTGTTTTCATTGATTTAAGGTATGTATTTATGTTCATTGATCTACCCCCTAGATCTTAAGGGCAGTATGTGGCACATAAGAAGCAGTTTTGAATGAATGAATGAATGAGTGAAGAAAGACTTGAGCAACTGGGATGTGAAGCCTACTGTAATGTATCTCAGCAAAAGTTAAACTTTAACTAAATTGTAAGTTTCTGAGGACATTCATACTTTGAAAATGTTCTATATCCTATCCAAAGGCAAACCCGATATTAAATACCCAAGAGGTTCTTACAAGTAACTTCTAATTATTGAAAGCCTATCCTGCACATTAAATTTTATAGATAAATATAAAGTGGTCTTTATAACAGCTATCCCATTTTACAAATGACAAAAACTGATACTGAGAAAAGTTCAAACATTTTCCAGGTAATAGCTAGTAATGCAAGAAATAAGATCAGAACTCGCCTCTATCTTATTATCACAGATATTTTTCCCAATCTTATTCTCCCACTGTGCTTCTTCCTTAACCAAGACCTCACATGTGAGGTTTTCTATCATGACCAAGTGTTTCTATACTTTCAAGATCTCATGTAGATGGACAAGAAAGTCTAAAAAAAAATCCATATTCAGTTGTTAAATTTAAAAATCCAATTTTTGGAACCATGCACTGGCAAGAGGAAAGCATGTTTTCATTTATCATAATGATAGAGAAAGAAAACTCAAAAGGGAATTTTTCAACAGAGAAGAAATAGTCAAAGAAACCGATCTGACACCTTGTTGGGAAGGTGAGTAAAGAGCTGTATGAAATGAGGAGTTCCAAAGGCAAGCACACTTTATTGAGAATAATATGTCCTGCCTTACGCCTCCTAAATTCGAGTCTGGAATCTGTCAAGAGTGCTCAAATGTGCTCAGCCAGGCAACAACAATAAAGACAATGAATGGGCTCCAGAACTTTCTCTGTTACCTAACTCATTGTGAAAAATCTTCCAGTTTTGTTCCGTATTAGATTTCTTGTCAGCTGAATCAAAAGTTCAGGACCAACAGTAAGGAATAAATCAGTAGAGAATGAATACCTTTCTCCTCAAAGACTCCAATGATATAAAATTACTAGAGCTAGCTAAGTTGGAATAGACTGAATAACTGAATATATTTATACATTGCAGATGGTGTGGAATGCTGCCAGTGAGACCTTGGGGATAACTTAGAGTCTGGCTTTCCTAGGGGCAGAGAGATAAAATAGCCAAAATAGAATCCCTTCAAACTTGAATCAAAGAGATGGAATGAAAATGTAAACTCATTTAAAAACTCAAAGGACTTATCTACCCTAATACAAACCAAGGGAATAACTCAATACCTTTGGGAAAAAAATATTGTATCTTATCAAATCATCAGAGTAAAAGGTCTTTGGAAAAATAAATAGGCCCACAATGCCACCATACAGACTAAAAAATCTGAGACTCTGCGTTCAAAGGTAGTGTGGAGTGGAGAAGAGATGAATAAAAAAAAATTTTTTTTTGAAAATGCACGTAAACTGTTCTCCATTTTAAAGAAGCTGAAGGCTTAGAATTAATCAGAGTAGCAATGTTCATTGAACTCACAAAGCAACTCAGAATTTTATTTTTAATAAAACCAAAAAGACACTTTAGAAATTTAGTGCAACAAACTCATTGAATAGCTCAGATAATCTGGGTGCAGAGGGATTAATCTGTCTGGCCAAGGTCACACCACTCATGTAGAGAAAGAATGGATGTCGAAGATGCCTAACTCCCAGCCAACTCTTCTTTTCCAGTACACTATGCTTGATTTGATTTCTGTGTCTATTATACTTTCTCTGGCTTTTTATAATGACATATCTAAATATAATTTTGGAAAGTTGAATTTAGCTACAAAAGAAAATGAAAAATACGAATTTCCCTAAAACAATTTAGGCATATTTTATCATTGTTTCTTCAAGATATGCATTGGACATCTGTCAAGTTCATAGGAGACTCAAACTAAATATTTTACCTAGATTTCACTCAGAAGTAATTTGGAAGTAATGTTTGCCTAATAATAATCTTATTTGTCTATTTGATAATATAATAAATCCACTAATTTAGTAGGGCAGAAAATTTTCATATATGGATGCACATGTATGTGCAATTGAATACACATAAATATATATATATATAATATTGTATATATCTCCGTTTTGTTGAGATAATATTTTTCCTGCCTTTTCCATTTCTGACCTCATTGTTATTACAGGGTTTCTTGACATGTTTGGAGTATAATCATTATACACGTTTAATTTCACAAAGATTATGCTCCAGTAAGAAGTGTATTTTATTCTTCCTTTCGTTGATATAAAGCTTAATATTCTTTTCATAAGTCTGACTCCCTGTCATCAGATAATCTATTTTAAATGAATTTTTCCTTCTCTTGGTTCCAAAATGCAAATTGAAGTAGGAGCTCAAGAAAGATTGTTCCCTTGTTTTTAGACGGCCTTTTTCAGATAAGATGCAGAATCTATCTTGCCACCTATTAAGAACCCTTAAAAACCCTCCTCACTTGTCCTCTGACTTTCATGCTGACACTATAGCTAATAAAAACTGAAGTATGGTTGAGTTAGATCAGCACTCTTTGCTTTCTGCTCCAAAGTGAAGTTAGTTGTTCTCTCAGGATGGTGTTACATATGTTAGGATTTCTGCAACTGTGGAAACAGCTTTATCCAGACACACACCCTGGGCACAACTGTCATCAATGAGAGGCAAAGGATCATGGTTCAGATGTATTTCCAGTGTCAATATGAAATGTCTAGTTATTCTCCTGAGATGGCTAGTGTTAATGTTTATTTCCCCAAACTTTTTTCCTCTTTCCACATTTTTATTGGTGCATTATAATTGTACATAACGATGGGAGTTAGTGTTAAGCTTTGATAGTATCAATTATCTACAGTGTTTAATGGTATCACATTTTGTTTGGGGGAGGGGATAGGAATCCCTTTCTTCCTAATGAGTGAACAGACCAGAATTAATAAAATACAAGATTACACAAATGGCCCCAATCTCCTGAATTGCTAGCTCTAGAGTTTGCCTGTATTCGTAGTTTATTTCAATAGCCCATTAGATAGCAAAGTACTTTACATTCCCAATGGTTCATCTAAGAAGGTTAATGGAAAGTGGTTGGATGGATCCAGATTGTAACTGCCTACCAAACACATATTTTTAAATGTGTATTTAAATAATCTCTAGCATTTTTCTCAGATACAGAGTCAATGAACTGCAACCTTTAATTGGATTCGAAAATCTACTACTTACGCACTCCATTAGTAATGGTTTACCAGGACACAGAACCTCTGGAGGACCTGGGTCTCTTGTGGAACATGGAGTTTTCTCTGCACTCAGGCCTCCCATTGAACACTCAGAGTGTGACTGGCATAGCCAATTCTGCATTCGATAAATTATTACAGTTCGATTTGACCAAAATCTCAAAAATTTAAGTAAATTAAGAGAGGCAGCTATTTTTTCACTTATTCATTTATTGAACCAATATTGACCTGTGCCTGGCTTTTTAAATTTTCTGATCTGACAAGAAAATATGAGAAGATACAATTATTTTCTAAGAATTTCAGTGGATCCTCTTGCCAAATCCTCAAATGACTATTTTGTAATATTTTGGGGAAACGTCATAGACTCTATAGAAATGTTGAAAGCTACATTTCTTCAAAACAGAAAGCACCACAAAAACACACATCTAAGTCCAAACAAATACAACCTTTACATGCTACTTTAAGGGTTTTCAAGCACTAAGAAACACTGCTTTATATGAAAATCCTCCTGTTTAATTACCACTGATGGTCCATCCCCAGTGCCACATTTGTCCCTTTCTCATCATCGACTTAGCACTGTTACCCATCTGTGTCACAAAATGGAGACAGGACAACACTGATTTCTCTCTGCTTTCTCTTCCCACCACGCATGTGCGCACACACACACACACATGCACACACATCATTTCCCAAATTCACTACCAGTTACAGTCATCACTTTACTGTACAGCAAAACGCACATTTTCAAAAAACTGTTAACAATCCAGTAGGAAGAATAGAAGAGTGGTTCTTTTCTTTGTATAGGCTACATCAACATAAAATTTTGTGTCTGAATAATTTTAGTGGCTTTATAATAATTTTCTGTTGTGATTTCAATAAAAAGTATCACTATTCTCTTACAGGGAGGGAAAAATCATGAATGAATATTGATCAAATAAATGAGTTGCAGACATTTTGACTTGGAAGAATAGATTACATCTTCACCTGGTAGTTTCGCTGTCCTTAACGTTCCCCATCTCAGCCATGGTGCTGTTTCACCTCTGTGGTTGTGGTCTCAGTCTAGACTCTAAGCTAATATTTAGATGTACAGAAGGTATTTGCAGCTGGTGGATTGCCCTTTCTGCAACACATCAATATTACAATACTCCAGTTCATGGAGTCTTAGGTCCAATCTGCCTCTTCCAGATCTCATAATGTCAGCTTTATCGATCACTCTGAACCCTAGGCTTGTATACGTCTAAAACTAGGACAGGTATTTGGGAGACCCAGCAATGAAAAATTATGCATGTGGTAGCTCTTACTATGGAAAGTCTTCATGCCTAGCAATTTCAAAGAAAGAAGAATAATTAATCCTCTGGCACATCAGGTAATCCTATCGATAAATCAATTGCCTTTGACAATTTTAATATCAGGTAGGTAAATCAAATCTAAGCTGTGAAGACAAACATCTTAATGCTAAGATACCTGTGAACTATATATTTGATGGTGTTAAGAAATTACTCTGTATTTGTTAGATATGATAATGGTGAGATGATTTTTTCAAAAAAGTGTTCTTATCATTTACAAACACAGAATAAAATATTATAGATAAAATAATATGATACCTAGGGTTTGTTTCAAATAACCCAGAGAGCAAGAGAGTGCTAAAGTATAGATGAAACCAGATAAGCCCTGAGTTGATAATGTGGAAACTACGGACAGTTACCTGAAGGGTTATTGAATTATTTTCTCTCATGTTTGCATGTTTGAAACTTTTCATAACAAAAAGTTCTTTTTTATAATAAAGAATTCATGGGAAAGTAGAAACAACCAGATCTGGGTTATTTATGTGCAGATAAGTAAATTGTGACATCTCCATAAAAGAAAATGAAGTATGTATACATGCTAAAACATAGATTAAACTTGAAAACATCACGCTGAGTGAAAGCAGCTAGACAGAGAGAACCATATATTATATGATTCATTTTGTATGAAATGTCCACAATAGGCAAGTATCTGGAAACAGAAAGTAGATTAGTGATTGACTAAGGCTTGAGAGGATGTGGGAATCTGGGGTGGGTGAGAGCTAAGGGGAGTTGAGTCTCCTTTGATGGTAATAAAATATTTTAAAATTAATTGTGGTGATGTAAGTACAGCTCTATGAATATACTAAAGGTTAGTGGATTGTGCATTTTAAAAAGAAGACATGTAGGGGAAATTTTAGAAAATTCCAAAATGACTATGTGTTAGGCACCGTTCATGAAGGACTGTTAATTGTTAAGGGGAATAATGACTTTTGGGATAGGTAAGGAAATTCCTTATTTTTTTATGATAGCATGCTAAAGTGTATGATGATCAAACATGATGTTTGAGATTTGCTTTAAATCACCTCAAAAAATAGATAAAGCAATATGGCACCATCTAAACAGCTGTTGTATCTAAATGATGAGTATACGGGATTCATTCTGCTTTCCCTCCTATATATGTTTGAAATTTTCAGAAATTAGAAAACAAAAAGAAACCAATGGGGTCATATGAAAAAAGCCATTTTGTATCAAAATGGTTATTCCCATATGAACATTGCCATCTTCCACAGAATACTAGTCCCGTGTGAATACTGATAGCTAGTATTGTGTCAAAAAGCACTGAAACACACTAAGTTATAAATGACTATAAGACTCTTTAGTATCTTCACTGTGTGAAGATAAAAGGTGAATCTCCATGAGTGAGGATATATTATGTTATCACAGAAGTTTTTTCCTTATACATGCTGTTTATTAGATAATATAAATAGCAAAGAGGCAAGATTGTTTTTGTAAAATATAGCCCATCATTTTTTTGATAACTGTAATCTATCTTTCTGCAAGCTGCCCAGCCTCTCACTGGTACTAATCTTTCAATTTAGAGGCAAGGAACTAATAATAGACTAGTTCAACTTTTTTCAAATTTCTGAAAATTTCTATTTGCTTGAAAATGTGTCTATGGCCTAGGCGAGCCACAGACCCTAGCATTGGTATAAAGTCTGAGTCATATTTGATATTACAAAACTTTAATTCTACCCAATTCCCAAAGTTTTTGCCTTAGTATATGTGTTCAATGAGCTGAAGATCTGGGATGTTGAAAGAGTGCATGGTTTTGATTGACCAAACCAGAGATTCATTCTTCAAAATCCTTGTGCCCCATGCCACTCCAGTCCTTCTGAGTAAGTTGAATTTATGGGGCACAGACATGTGCAAATTTTATTGTGACCTGCAAATGAAAGCATTCTATGAATCATGGGATGAAGAGCAGAAGTGTAAATTCTATGAACTACACTTTTGTCATCAGCCTTCCAGATTTTCGGTGACGCCCTTAGCTCTCAAGGGTGGCAAAAGAATCATAGAACTGGAATTGCAAATTAGTTAATTCTGGATTCTGCAGTTAGTGCAGATATAATGAGATACATCTACAATATGCTAAATCTTAGGTACATTAAATTTTGCTTCAAGGTGATTCCAAGAATGCATATAAATAATTCAACTGTAATGTTGAAACTTGGCTTCAACTAAACTGGCTCATCCTGGGAAATAATTGTTGAGGCCCTCTAGAGGCGCTATTGTGTTACAGGGTTGAAATATATCAGATCTGACATCAGATTGTGTTGCAAGTTGAGCTTCACTGTGTAGTAGCTAGAGAACCTGAAACACCTTAGTTAACTATTCTCATCCTCAAGGGCCCTTCTGAAAAGTGGAATATGATGGTACATACTTTATATGGCATTTATGAGGACTAAGTGAAATAACATGGATAATATACATGAAGTGTTTAATACAACATTTGTATGTGACATGCCTAAATGGTAGCTCTTACTATTGTGGTAACTTTTTTTTTTTTTGGTAGATTTTCACATTAATTTTCTTTTTCTCAGAAAAAAATCTGGTTTACTAAATAAATTTGTGAAGAACATTGATTTAAACAGAATTAACTTCTGATTTCAATGTCAAGTTCAAAGCATGTATACTATTGAAAATGAAGAATGAATGAATGCACTGAAGTTTTTTAAACCTACGGATAAAATCTGATGCAAGCTTTTGAACTGGTGTCAGAAAGTCTCCCCCCCACCACCACTGTACATCTTACTAAAACAGAAGAGGAACATGTTTCTCCAAATAAAGCTTAATATTTTCCTGAAAAGAGCATCATGACCAAATTCCACATTACATTGGCATCAGGATTTCTTTGAATCTAATTATGATCTTAAGCCACATTCCAATGAGCCCAAAGTGTCCTGTGGGGAAAAATAATTACTCAATTGCTAGTCGTTGGCAGATATCCCATTTAAAAAAAAAATTTAAACTTGCCTTTGCATTCCTCATTTCAATACAAGTTAAATCAAAAGTGGGTTGTGATTAAAATGAAGGCATTTTTATGCACTAGCATTTATAGTATACGTTTTCTAAATTATATTCTTTTTGGTCTTATTTAATAAAAGGTTTAGTTCTTCTTGGTTTTTCCTTTCCACATGAATTAGATTTTAAACTTTGCTTTCTCTAGTGAGAAAAAATATTGAAGTTCTACACATGCCCCTAAGCCCTGGATGACATATGATCTACTGATGATTTCACTGCTCTTCGTTTCCAGACTTTACATTTGGAAACAGCTTAAATGGAGAAGACATATTGCTTAAAAACTGACCCCTTTGTTTAAAATGTTCAAAAGTATGGAAAGCGAAGAAGTACAAATTTGTTTCAAATTCAGAGACCTATGGTGCATGATTTCCTTTAAAAGTTACATATAGTCAAAATGAAACATTTCTAATTTGCCATCATTCTTGGGGATTTCTAAACATATTTCTGAGTTGAATTCAGAATATTGTAGATAAATGAGACAATTTTTTTAAGTTTAAAAATATTTTTTTTGTGGTCAACCACATAGAAATCAAACTTGGAATGGCAGGGGTGAGGGTGGGGGAGGAGATCCATGATTTCTTCCCAGAACTGGCAAATATTGGCTGTGTTACTAATCTTGGTAATAAAGTCTCTCAAGGGTTCGGCTTCATCCCTAACACAGGGGGTTGGACTAAAAGACCACTAAAGTCCTTTACAGTGTCATGACTCTATGTTGGAAACAGAAAAGATTACAGGCACATCTAAATCACTACAAATTAAAAGAATGTGAAGGAAGCTATTGATGGTAAAACATTCTCAAACAACCAAACTTTATTGAAAGGAGTCAGATGATAAGGGAAACGACATCTGGATGTCATTATTAAAAACCAAATGCAAAGGGGAAGCCAAATTATGTTAGATGTTTTACTGACTAACATCAGAAACTTGAGGAAAGAAACAATTTGAAAGAGAAAACAAGACAGATATGGCCCATACAAAAGGAATGATTGCTATAAGCCAGAGTATACTTAACATAGAGGGAACGATAAGATACTAAAATCAAGGAAACTGAGAGGCAGGAATGTGAAATATGCCATTAATAAAACCCTTTATGTCGGCCTAATTGACTTCAAAACATTTTATCCTAACTGCAATACAAATTTTTATCTCCCTGAAAGTCCAAATGATAGGCATTACCCAGTCAACAGTTATGTTTTTAAAATCTTAAATTAGATTTACAGCTGCATTTCTCAGTCCGTTATACATTTTTATCAAAGCTTTCCAGTAAAAATATTTTTAATGGTTATGGCTACTAAATGTTCCCAAGTCAAGAACATATTCACTGGTGGGGCTTAAATATTTGTTAAAATTCTCTTTTCTCTAATTTGATGATATTGAAAATCTCCCCAGGGTAATCTTTATCCATAGATTACTCAAAATTCCACAAGTGCAAAATCTTGTGAGGCATGTACCTTGTCAAAACCTCAGGACTTCATGAAAACAGGAAAAAAACTACTACTCCTACCATTCACTGAAAACCAAGAAATATGCCAGCTATACAACCAGATGCATTAGGTGGACCTTATCTCTGTACTAGGATTGAAAATAGTAAACTGAAACTCAAGTAAATTATCTAAAATTCTAGTTTATAGCAGGAGTAAAAATTGAACCCAGCTCTAGGTTTCTCTAGGGTTCTTGCTCACTCCACTATTCTCTGCTGGATTTGACAGAGGCAGGGTATGAAATCACATATGCATGCAAAA
>PVKS010023667.1:0-32096 GCA_004027875.1 Aplodontia rufa | reverse complement strand
GAGCCATCCCTGCAGCCCACTGTCCTTTTCTCTTAAACAAACAAACAAAAGAGCAAAGTAGATAGTAAATGCTATAGGAATTCCGAGAAGGAGGAGATTCAGATGGGCTAAAGAAATGCTTCATAGAGAGAATGTGGGTTTTAGTGAATGAAGGATATGATTTGGACAGTGGGAAGTAAGAGGTTGGTCCTCTCAAGAACCACAGAATAGGGCTGGAGCGGTGGCTTACTGGTTTCGGCGCTTGCCTGGCAAGCATGAGGACCCGGGTTCAAACCCCAGCACCACGTACATAACTAAGTGTTGGAGCAACTAAGGCCATGTGAAAAACTAAATAAAGTTGTTTCTCTTTTTCTCTGTCTCACTCACTGTCCCTCTCTCTTTAAAAAAAAAAAAAAGAATCACAGAATAAATCATAATCAAAGCTTTGAATTGGAAAGCATAACATACTTAGGAAAGAGAAGTGGGATTGCTTGGATCCAGGAAAAGATCCATATTGAACCTCAAAAGAACAATTAGTGGTGAGGTAACTTGTAGGCTGATGTGAGGAATTTGATGCTGAACACAATGGAGTGTCACTGGAGATTGCTGGACAAGGCAGTGACCCACAGAAATGCATATTTGGATAGGTAAGATTCTCTTCCAACTTCTAGCATAAATATAGTCATATCTATTTTATCTTTCCACTTGGTTGCTGGAAACTACATCTGGCTTAGCAGGAAGTCTACTTTTTCTCTCTTAAGAAGTGCACCCCATGCTAATCCTGAATTGCCCAAGAATTCCAGGGGCTTTCGCAATTCAGTACAGGGATCAATCGTTTTTCTAAGCGCTAAGAGAAAGGAGAAAATGGAAGAGCCTCTCAGTCCACTGGCACCGTGACTTGGTTCGCTGTCGTAACGTTCCTGCACAATTAGGAGACAACTCTCTACTACTAAGGTAGTGCCCATACTAGACGGATCATAGTCATGGCCATAGGGCATTTCAAGGTCGTTTTACTTTAACTTCTCCATGCTTAGCCACCATTCCCAAAACATAGCCTCATGTGAGGATAGCTAGATAAAAAAGGGCATCCACCATACTTCCTTAGCTGTTGAACACAAATCAGTGACCACTCAGCCCTTCCTTTGAGGTGATGCTAACAGAACCCATCTCACCTGTGGTTCTGAAAAGTAAGTGTGTTGATACACATAAAGCATTCACATGGGCTGTGCCTAGCAAGTTTTCACTAGATGTAATTATTAGTATTATTTTATTCTCAAGAATGCCTACTAAGCGATGAAAAACTTCTCAGATGTGCAGGCTAAACATTATCAGCACAAAATATTTCTAGCTCTTAATATAGTGCCTTGAAACTAAAATTTGATCATCTTCTCTTTCTCATACCAAAGATTGAGCACTGTCAAAAAGGCAAATACTCCTGCTAGGTAGTTATAAAAAGTGAGACTGGATGAGTCAGGGTTTCCAATCCACTCTGAGCTATATGTGTTATAAATAGGCCTTTTACAAGAGTGAGCAAGTCAGAGAAAGGCAACTCCAGTGAAGAGGAAGAAAGGGAGAAACGGTGGTTTAAAAAAGAGAAAGAAAGGTGCAGTGATGTAGAATAAGGGATGGATGCCCTTTATAAAAGATAAAACGATTCAGATACTATGCAACATGTGGCTGCTAATTTAACATGCAAAGCTCTTTTCTATCCTGTCTTCCTAACCTCACCCAAGTTGTGCACATTAGCACAATCAATGAAACCCTAGATGGGGTATTATTTCATCCCCAGCACCTCGGCAATCAAGAATCACATAGGCACTAGGATGGGACAAGTTCCTCAGAGAAACCTTGATGGGTGAGCTTGCTGCCCTGCCCAGGCTGTCCTTGAAATGGGCCTGCTTTGCTTTATTTTGCTTGTTCTTTCTTCTTTTCCTTTCTTGCTTTCCTTTCCTTTCCTTTCCATTACCGTCTCACAGTAGCAGTAACGACCTCCACAAAGGCTGGTTCCTGAGGATTAACTGGGAATTTGAGGGGTGCGGTGCAGTCCTAAATGCTATAGGCTCCTCCCCCTGAGGAAATGTGCCAGGCCCTTTGACTTTGAGGTGTCAAAGTCACCTCATTTATAACAGCTTCACCTCCCTACTCTTACCCATATGCTGAAAACTACCATTAAACTGGAAAAGAATTTTCCCATCTCCCAAATCCATTCTTCTTCCCAAAGACAGCAACGTTTAGGGCTGAAAAACCTTGATGCAAACCATCACTTGTCTTTTGAGAATTTATTTTCTTTCATTGAGGCTCTTCAGTGACATATCATGATGCTTTTTTTAATATGATTTTCTACCAGGTTTGCAGAATAAAGCTGCCTTAGTAACCAAGAAAGCTATGCTAAAATCAAGTGTGACTGTGGGTGTCTGTCAGTCACACAGAAACAAAGAACATTCTGGAAAATAACATGAAACTGAATGAGCTCCCTCTGCAGGTAGTCTGCCTCCCCTCCCCTCACCCTGGCTATGAAGGGCCCTTCTGCCTGTGCAGTAAGGCCAGGCACCTGTCATTCCCTCTTCTCCTGTGGCTCCACCTGACTGCTGCAGGATTCATATGTCTGAAGTTATCTGTCCTCCCACACGGGCTACAGCAACTGACCAGCTACAAAGCAAGGATGACTGACAAAGAATGAAAGTCCCCACGTTTCAGAAGGCGTTTTAAATTTCAAGAAATATCTCCAAGCTGTGAAAGAAACGCTGGGGGACCAGCACTTGATGAGCAGCTGATCACACTCTTGACAATTGACATGGGCATTATGGTGTGTCATCTAAGTGACAGGATTGGAATAGCTAGACTCCCTGGAACCAGAGGGCCAGATCCAGGAAAATTTAGCTCAGCTTTACATCAGGGTGATGACTATAATCTTTTGCACTCCCTAGAGTACTTTGTAGTCAGAAATCATAGGGAGAAGCTGCCAACAATTAATCTCGGTGGAGGCCGCAGGTTTCAGGATGGACACTCATTTATTTGGTTCCAGTTCAAAACATGTTCTCACATGAGGGTGTCTGCAAGAATTGAGTCTATCAAACCACTTGCAATAATATTACACCTTTTAATAAGTGATCTTATTAAGGATCCAATGGCCCATGCTGAATCCAAAAATGGAGAAGTACACTGCAAAATGGCTGTAAAGCAAACCTTTTACTGAACCTGGGAAATACCTGGGCATCTTGCCACCACACTGCCCACCAGCCCCAGTTAGGGACTTGAAATCCACACCCAGAATTGCCTTAAATGAAATGCACTATAAACAGAATAGCATTTTTTGTTCAAATACTAGTTCTGTGGAAAGAGAGAAAGAGAGAGATCAATAAAACAAAAGAAGCAATTCCGTAAACAGGGTAGAAATGACCCAGTTTCCCACAGAAAGTTTCAATCAACAGCTTTCATTTTACCCAGAAAGAAATAGAATCAAAAATTTTTTTAAAAAATTAGAGCAGGAAGGAATATCATCTAGAATAATTTCCTTATTTTACAAGAAAAAAATATGTAGATTCTCCCCTCTCCCCTGCAAGTTAAGAACAGGTTTCCACTGAAGTGGAAGAAGCAGGAAGATCCAGGGCAAAACGCATCTCCTGAGGAGGGCAGAGGTCTCAGAGCTCCTCTAGGAGCAAGCCAGAAACTAGGAACTAGATGCTGAAAAGAGAAATAAGAATGCTGGAAGATCAGATAGAAGATAAGCAGAAACAACATTACTTCACTTCCCAAATTCCACTAGGCTAAATTCCACCTGCCCTGGAACATGGCAAACAGGAAAAAAAAATGAGGATTATGGTTCCAAAGTGAACTCAGAACATTATATAATCTGATGTTGCAAATACCCCCATCAAACGTGGCAATATACACAAATAATTTGTCAGTCATTGCCTTGCCCTAAGTTCTCTCATAATGTTAATACATAAATGAAAAGTGAATGAATGAAATGACTTCTAGCAGGGAGGCAGGGAGTCCCACAAGCTTTCCCGTTTGAATTTAGAATGGTGATATATATAATTAAAAATATGTACCACTTAGCAACGAAAAGAGTGCCTTATCCCAAGCTTTCTGACGATGCCATATAATATCACTCTGCTTCTAAAAATTCCCTTCACAGTTGGCTCTATAGAAGTTTACATTCTGCACTATTCTTAGCTGTCAGCTAGATCTACAGCAGTTGGAGAATTCCGGGGAGTCCTCGTCGCCAAATTCCAGGACATGTAGCTAATGTCACTGTTTCAAAATTCTCTTGTTAAAATAAATGCATGAAAGTTTTAGTTATCAAAAGAATTGTACTTTTAAATATAACGCAGGTTAAAACAGATTTTTCTATAGCAAACTCTTAAAATAACAACCATTTCATTGAAAATTTACACCAGGCACAGTAATGGTGTTAACAAATAGGAAAGTATTTTTTTTTCCTTTTAAGGACCTTTTGAGGAAATTTTATATTTTTCCACATTTTTACTGGTGCATTCAAGTTATACATAATGATGGGATTTGCTGTTACATATCCATGCATGCACACAATACAGCAATATATTTTGATCAATATCCCGCTGGAGCATACCCCTCCTATCCCATGGTCCCTTTCTGCTACTGATAGGAGCAAAATATATTTTCCCCTCCCACCCTGTACTATCCCTTTCCTCACTCCTCGTGCTCCTTTCTCTCTCTTCCCTTCTCTTTCCTCTACTGTACTCGTCTTCCTTTAGTTCATCTGTTGATTTGTTATTGGAATGGTTCTTTTTTTAATCCTATCTTTCCATTCCCCATTCCTTCATTATACTCTAGCTTCCACAAAAGAAAGGAAACATACAACTTTTGGGTCTCTGAGTCTGGCTGATTTCACTTAGCATGATACTCTCCATTTCCATCCATTTGCCAGCAAATGACAAGATTTCATTCTTGTCATTTAGGTGAGTAGAACTCCATTGTATGTATACATCACAATTTCTTAATCCACCCATTAAATGACAGGCATCTGGGCTGATTCCATAATTTAGTTAGGTGAATTGTGCTACTATAAATATTGATGTGGCCATGTTGCTATAATACACTGATTTTAGGTCCTTTGGGAAGATCCCGGGGAGTGGAATATCTGGGTCACATGATGGTTCCATCCCTAGTTTTTTGAAGAATCTCCATACTGCTTTCCAAAGTGGTTCAATCTGCACTCCCACCAATGATGTAGAAGTGTTCCTTTCTCCTCATAACCACATCAGCATTTATTATTGTAAATGATGTTGATCTTTGCTATTCTAACTGGAGTGAGTTGAAATCTTAACGCAGTTTCGATTTGCATTTCTCTTATTGCTAGAGATGTTGAACATTTTTTCACGTATTTGTTAGCCATTTGTTTCTTCTGTTGAGAAATTTATGTTTAGTTCTTTTGGCCATTTGTTGATTGGGTTATTTGAAATTTATTTGTTTTTGTTTTTTGTTTTGTTTATGGTATTAAGTTTTTTGAGTTCTTTGTATATTCTAGACATTATTCCTCTTGTAGCTGGCTGAGATTTTCTCCCATTCTGAAAGTTCTCTTTTCACAGTCTTAATCATTTCCTTAGCTTTGCAGAAGCTTTTTAGTTTAATGGCATCCTACTTATTGAGGAATCACAATACCCAATTTGAAACTATACTACAGAGCTGTAGTAACAAAAGTAGCATGGTATTGGTATCAAAATAGACAGGAAGATCAATGTAACAGGATTTTGGACACAGAGGCAAGTCCAAAAACCTATAGCCTTCTGATATTTGACAAAAATACATCTTGGAGAAAGGACAGCCTTTTCAACAAATGGTGCTGGGAAAACTGCATAGCTTTGTCAAAAAAAATTTTTTTGACATTAGATCATTATCTATCACCCTGCACAAAACTCAAATCAAAATGTGTTAAAGACCTAGGAATCAGACCAGAAACTTTACAACTGGTAGAAGAAAACATAGAGTCAACTACACAGTAGGGTCCTACTACACATAGGAGCTGGCACAACTTCCTTAACAAGACCCCACAAGTACGAGAAATACAACCAAGAATCAATACGTTGGATGCCATTAAACTAAAAAGGAAAATATTTTTTAAACAGTATCTGATTAAGTAAATGATTCCAGCATTAAAATTTCAAAGACAATATTATTTACTAGAGCAATATGATCAATTTAATAGACAATGCTGAATATATGTCTCGGTTTCAGATTAATTCATTCACCAAATATTTGCTGAGCATGCATTGAACAAAACAGTCAAAAATGCTAGACTTCATGGAGCTTACATTGTTGAGTGGACAGAAAACAAAAATAAACATTTTTAAAATAGAGGAATTATATAGTATATTAAGCAACAAGTGTTGTGCAAAACCAGAAGGGGATGGGACGATCAGGGGAGAGATGTCAAACCACGTTAAATAGGGTGGTATCTCATTAAGAAGGGAATATTCAAGAAAGCTTAAAGCGAGTGAAAGCCTGGCCATGTGAGTACCTATCAGCATCCCAAGCACAGGCCTGTGCAAAAAACCTGGGGTGCAGCATGCCAGCTTATATGAGTAGTAGGAGAAAAATAGATTGATAGGGCTCAGTGTGCATGGCTTTGAAGGCCATTGTTGGTACTTTGACTTTCATACTAAAGGTTCTGAACAGATGAGTGACATGATCTAACTTATGCTCTAGAATGATGGTTCCAACTGTGTTGTTGAAACAAATGGTATGGAGGAAGAATGGAATCAGGGAAACAATTAGAGGGTGAGAGACAATAAGTGACTCATGGTAGGGTGCTAATAGTGAAGCTGATGGGAATTGTTCATATGATATGTATAACATAATTTAAAGGTAGGAAAGAGAATTTTCTGACCAATTGTATGCAAGGTTATAAGAAATAGAGAAAATTAAAGGGTATCTAAGAATTTGGCCCTGAGCAATTAAAAGGATGGTATTGCCATCAACTAAGAAAGGGGATGGCTGGGGATAAAGCATTGCAACTTTGAAAGTCACATATTCCATTTTGGGCATATTAGATTTAAGATATTATGTGCTTTTATAGAGGAAATTTCAACTAGGCAACTATTTCTAAATATTGCTGCAAAGTAAAGCCCAAAATGGGGTGGTAACTGACAGAGGTGGTCAAGTCAGTAAAAGGCTTTGGTTTACATTACTTTTATATAAGCAATATAAAAGCATATCAACATTAAGGATAATAAAGTTTCAAGATGGTGAAAAACTGAGGAAGCAAGAGAGACAGAGGAAATTCCTGGAACAATTATCTTTAGCAGGCAAGAAAGGACGGGATCTAGCATACCAGTGGAAGGGTTAACCTTCTCTAAGCAGCAGCAATACAGACAAGCACAGATGGTAGAGGATGTAGATGCTGGTAGATGGGTAAACGCAGTGGTTAGAGTCTGGAGAATTTTCTTCCAGTTGTGACTGAGAATGATGGTGAAGGTAAGTAAGGCTTAAAAACTTTTTTAAAAATTAACTAGATAAGTGGGATAGTAAATGGACTAGGTAAGCATAATTCCAGACAGCATTAAGAAGGAAGCATAAGCATCAGAGGCCAACCTGAAGTAGGTAGTCTTTAATTTACAATGGGGCAAGGTTTGTTTTTCTCTGGTCCTGTTCAGATTCCTTAGTATAGGTGTACAGTCAACAGAGAAATGGACTTCACTTATAGCTTTGGCAAGAAGAACACTGATGCCACAGCAGGCAGGGAGTTGAAGGCATATGCAAGGGAGTTACTAGAATGGCTGAAAAGGAATTTAAGGTTTGTCAAGGTAGAAAAGAGGCCATCAGAAGGGTGAGAGAGAAAAAAATGGGAGGATTAAGAATGGAGAATGAGATGGATTCTGGGAAATGTTTGGGATCATGGTTCTACAAGTGAGCTAGAAGATAAGAAATGGTGGTCATAGAGTTGGAAGTGATTATGGAGATGTTGCAATTATGGGTAATGTTAATATTCAGGATAAAAATATATTTATTTATTCATAGAAAGGTACCATAGAAAAGAAAAATATAACATGGGCAGAAGAAAATGAGAAATGATTAAACACAATTTCATTGAAAGGACCAGCAGGTTTTCAAGATGAGCTGCTAAATTGTTTCTTTGGGCCTTTTGTGTATATAGAGAAAACTATGAAAGGTGACAGTTGAAGTAAGAAAATGGCACTATGAAGACTTCATTTCTCAAAACAAACTATCTACAATGACTTCACCCATTTGAGGTTTATGGTAAGTATAACACTCTTCTTTTGAAATGCATTTATTATATCAATCATCTGCACCTTAGTATGAATTAGAATAGACCAATGCTCTCTGATTCCAAACTAAGATCTGTCCAATGAAGAAGTGGAAATTCTCAGCAGCAAAATGAAAATACTGACTGATGCTCATATCAGCTTTATGCACAATAGCCAAAGTGGTATCAACCCAAATGTCTATCAATTGATGAATAGACAAACAAAATGTTTTCTATCCAAACAATGGAATAGTATTTAGCAATAAAAATATGTGATGTTCTGATATATGCCACAACATGGAAGAAATTTTCATTATGTTAAATGAAAAAAGTCAGACATAACTTGGTGAAACTATCTCAAAATAAAAAAAGAATTTAAAGGGATGGGGATATAGCTCAGTGGTAGAGTGTGCCTGGGTTCAATCCTCAGTGTCAAAAAAAGGCCATATATTATATGATTGCACAAAAAGGAAATGTCCAGAAGTGTGTCAGGTCAATAGAGATAGAAAGTAGACTAATGGCTATCTAGGGCTGTAGGAGCAGAGAGACAGGGAGTAACGGCTAAGGGTCAAGGGGTTTATTTTGATAGTAATAAAAGTGTTCAAAAATTGATTGTGGTGATAATGCACAACTCTGTACCTATACTAAAAAGCTGTTGGACTTTACAATTATTTGGGTAGATTGTATGATATCTGAATTATATTTCATTAAAGCTGTTTTTGAAAGAAAGAAAAATAATGGAATGAAACAGAACTCTGGGCTTGGGTGTAACAAATGTTTAGCATGCCCAAGACCCTAGGTTCAATCCCCAACATGAAAGAAACAAAGGAAGCAAGGAAGGAGAAAAATTCTGTGTGAGTTCCAGTGAGTTTTGGACAGCTGGAGGACAGCATTAAAATAGACTACAGGGGGCAGGAGGGGTGGCTCAGCGGTTTCAGCGCTTGCCTGGCAAGCACAGGGACCCGTGTTCAAACCCCAGCACCACATACACAACTAAGTGTTGGAGCAATGAAGGCCATGTGAAAAACTAAATAAAGTTGTTTCTCTCTTTCTCTGTCTCTCTCACTGTCCCTCTCTCTCTAAAAACAAAGAAAGAAAGAAAAGAAAAGAAAAAACAGACTACAGGAAAAAAAGAACTTGGGAAACACTAAAGGAAGTTTTATCCTTCTGGGAATTGACCAGCTGATAATTCATACTCTGTGAGTCTGGACAAAGCTCCAGAACCATCTTGGGCCCAACTGCCGCCCAAGGTTGCTAATGCTTTCCCAGCAGGAAACACATCCTGACCAAACCAACCCAGAGTTCTCAGAACACAGTATATAGAGCTCAGTCTCTATGATTCAGGGAAAAATGGGTTGAAATCTTCACTGCTGCGGCTGTATGTGTGACTTTGGCTAAATTTTACCACTCTTGGTCTCCCTATCCAATGGAAAAATTGGAAAATACCCATCTGTAGTATCATTTTTAATAATTAAATAAGAAAGACAAAGGCTTTTTTGAGTAGCTGACACATAATGACTGTTTACTCATAATAATAACAAAATTTTAAGAATGTAAAGCCAGGTGGCTACAAATGCCAATATATTTTAAGGTGCATATTCTAGCACTCTGCATTTATCCCCTCCAGGCCAGGCAATTGGCAGGAAAGAAAAGTAGTATACCCAAGTGAATTCTGTTTTCCCCCTTCCTTCTCTCCCCATCCAGTAATTCCTCAGTGACAAATACTCCTGTCTTTGGGTGAAATTGATCCTTGCACTCAAAGAGAAATGGTAATGTCACAGGGCCAGCTCCCTTTCCACCCAAATGTAGAACAATTGCTATGTTTTTGTCTTTGGTTAAATGAATCAGAGCTGATGCTACAAAATGACCTTTGTAAACCTGTGAAAAAATTCACCAAAAAAACACCTTGGTTTGAACATCAACAATTCAATAAGCTTTAGCTTCCTGAACTTGCAGATCTATGCTCTAGCATGCAGACAGTTCTATTACTACTTAATGATATAACTTATTTATTAATATATTCAATATTTCATTAAGTAACAAAATAACCATTTGCTATTATTATTTATTAATAATCATTTAATTATTTATTACATTGTTAATAATATTTATTAATATATGCATTGTTTTATTAAGTAATAAAATAACCATTTGCTCTTATTTATTATTAATTATTTATTAATGATCATTTAATTATTTGTTAAATTTTTAATTAATAATTATTTACTAATATATACAATGTTTTATTAGGTAATTAAAATAACCATTTGCTCTTATTATTATTATTAGTTAATAAGTGCTTGCTATTTGTTAATCGTTATTTACTAATCAGTGTGCTGTGGGGACCGACAGAGGACAAGGATTAGTTATATTAGCCAATTCAGGCTTCAGAGGGCCTTGGAAGGATGAAAAGAAATTCTAAAGCTAGGGAGGAGGCATGAGGACAGCAGTTTGATTGCTGCATCAACAGCTATCCATTAGAAACTACAGAATGAATTTGAGAGCCCAACAGCTATGATTTTGAAGGCTACCTCAGAATTCAGTTCCCCACATAGCTGGTTAAAGTGAATAAAGACAAAAGAAATATCATTTGATTTGACAGTGAAGACAGGGCACAGTGTGTTTTCTGAGGAGGCTGGTGACTCTGCTATAGGTAGGAATTACCTAAATTAATTCTCTTTTCACACACCCCACTTCTGCAAAACTGAGATAAATTCTTTAGCAATTTCTTTGAGTGGGAAGCCATCAAAAAGACATAAGCCTATAGAATTACTAAAAGCAAAATCACTTCATTGGGGGGGAGCAGAAATCTATTGTCTCTGAAATAATTATGCTTCTAGCTGGAGCCTAGCTATAAATATTTTAAGTCTTCCTTTTTTTTTTTTTTTAAGTACTACCAATTCCCACAGGCAATTTTCCCTGTTTGTGAAATATTTAGTCTAATTTTTAAAAGCAAGCAAATTCTCCCCTATTCTCGATTTTCATGCTTATTAAGTGTTTACAGGGCAACAGAATAAAAAATGTTTGCACAACTTACAAGGAACAACTAAAGATCAAATAAGCATTTAGCTAAACTTCATAAGTCCATAACTATGAAAAAAGGAATTTGATTCAGAAAGAACCCAAGTTTTCAGCTTGGGAAAAATTCATTTACTATCTCCTCAGAAAGGCTTCCTTCATCTCTTAACAGTGGGTCCTACCACCGTTCCCTAACCAGTAACTGTTCTAAATCCTACATTATTTTCTCCATAGCAGTTAATATAGCACTTTGTTTACTTTTCCACTTCAGCACAAAAATCTAAAATCTAAGAGAGCAGACATAGGCCCATGGTACCCAGCTTTCTATCTCCAACCCCTTATCCAGTACCTGGTTCATGGTAAATGCACCATAAATATGTGTTGAATGTATGAAATCAAACAGGCCATAGCAATCGTGGCTTTAAGGTGAATGGCATTGAAAGGCTTCCTTTCACAAACAGGATTTTGATCTCGAGAGACTTGTACTTATCACATGATTCCCAGTAACATATTTAAAACCAAAATTTAATTTGTCACTCCAAATGATTCATTCTTTCAAATTAACCACACAGGCACCCAGTTAGCACACTGTAGAATGAAATTTCCATAGAAGGCCTACTGATTTCAAGCTACTCCTTAGGGCAAGGATCACTTCTTTTAGCAGTGCTAACCACTCAGTAAAGCACAAACGTTTGATTAAGCTCACAATTCCAATTAGTCTGTGGGAAGTGTTTTCATCACTAAATATAATATTCAGTTGATCTAAACACCTGGAAAAGTGGTAGACTACTAGATATACCTAGACTCATTCAGTTATGCTTTCCCTGAGAATGCCAATTCTGTGGTTGAAGGGAGGGAGGGCTGGAGGAGGAACAAGATGGACTTCATTTAAGCAGTGAGGATACCTGCAGGCAGCCATCAGCAACCTGATGCACATTTGGATGAAGGCAAAAAAATGAAACTGGTCATGATATGGGATTAATTATGCTTGGTGCTTGAGTCAGAATATGGACTACAAGCTCCAAATGTGTTAGCATGTCCTGGTTAGGTGGAAAGAACCAAGAGCTATTGACGGAAATAGGAATAAAAGGTCCGGTAATATTGCTGTGGGAAGCAAGGACTCTCAACAATTATTGTAACACTGTATCCAAATGACTTTAGTAAAACCAAGTTTTTCTTCAGATCATTTTTGTTATCTGTAGTGTTTAATTTACATCTTATTGCAATGGCCATTGCACTCTGAAAGGTCTTCCCTAGACCCAGGGCTAGACATCCAGGGTAGAGCAGCAGTTGCAATTATTTTCGACTCTTGAGCACCTAGCCTGTGAAGCCACACCACTCCTAAAAGTTCATGTCCTTTCTTTCAGTTCCAGGAGGGTCCCACACTGTCCTAGTCCTTTGCTGGAGTTCTCTGAGCATTCAGTGGCCCCCTCTTCTATACCAGCTGCTGATCCAGTCATGCTGGTCCCCTCTTGCTGGGCTTCTCTCTCTGTTCTCCACTTACTCATGCTCTGAGCTGTTCTCCAATTTGTGACATGGTGCTTATTAGGCCCCAAAGGGTAGCACCCTCTATTGATTTTTACAGTTCTTCATTCTCGGAATCTGAAATCAGTTTCCTTCAGGTTAAAATCAGAGATACTGGGTTCATACACACAAGAGTACTGCTCCCAAGTAACTAAGCAATATCCCAGGTTAAAGTGTGTGTATCTTCAACAGTCTCCCTCATTGAGACAAGTTCTCTACTCATTGTGTGGCTAGAGATTCCTGGAGTCCCAGGGTTAAAGGATTAGTTCCATAATCACCTTCTCATTTCTCCTAGAATCCCACTAGTAGATGCCCTGAAAATATAGCAACCCCCACCCCCAGGAGTATGTAGATTAGATTTCCTCCTACCCTCTACCATCCTTTTCTTTCTAACATGAACTTGGTGCCTTCAAAGCAAATGGAGGTAAGGAATGTAAAAGCTCAGATTAGTAGCCCAAAGCACTTCATTTATTGAACAATCTTACATGAAGGAGAGAAAACACCCTACTGATTAAAAAGCAAAGAAGTCAAAGAAAGTTAGTGGCTTGAGCTTCAGCAAAGAAAGAAACTGAACATGAATCAGCTAACATTTAGGACTTCTCTGTAGGAGTGAATATTTCTCCCAAATAGAGAGGTCAGTGGGCTGCCATGTCATGTCTGTTCTATCAGCTGGAACATTTCACTCTGTAGTATAATGAAGCTTATAAATAAAGCTAAACTTGGAGTTGTTTCCCAAGGGGAGATCACACAGTCAGATCTGGTGGAATGTCAAGACGTAAGGGGAAAAAGAGATCATCAATAAACAAATGCACAGAACTGAATAGTTACATTCTCTTTTGTGGACAAACCCGCCTTTATTTCAGGCCCTATGTTAAGAAGTCACAGCTTCTCCTCTTTCTAAATAACTCAGCATTTGGAGGCTACCATTTGTAATGGCGTGTGGGAATCTCTGTACATTTCTCCCTGCGGTGTACCCACTGATACCATGTGTTTGCATTCCGTTTGTCAGCATGTACATTTGCACTTGGTGGATTTGTGGGAAGACAGAGAAGACCCAGCAGCCACACAAAGCTCAATACAAAACTGAAGGTGCTTACATTGCTTGAGGAACTTGCTACCTTCAGTAGCTCCCAGAAACATAATCGCCCATTAGGCCATAGTAAATGTGCTTTCTTGCTTCCCCACACAGATAGATTTAGTAAACTCAAAGAAAGGAAAATGGACCCACCCCACACTCTAAAGTGTTGTGATTTTTATTTCATTCATATCCATTTCCAAAAGACACATGTAAACAAAGGAGGGCGATAAGAATAGAGCTTGATAAAATCAAATTGTCGAATGGGCAAAGCATAGTAAGTTAATAAAGGCTTGGACAAAATTAGCCAGAGATATTCATCTAGCTTGACCTTGGATCCCCAACTGAATTACTATTCTTATTCTATTCAGGGACTGCTTTTAAAGGGCTGGTTACTATGGGGGGTACCATAATAGCTTCAAATTTCATTTTTAAGGATTCCAAGGTCCATGAGAAAGAGAGCAGATTGCTCTTTGGAATTTCACTTGGAAAGAAACTTACATTTAAATTGTTTTCAAGATTTCTTCTGAAGACATTTTTATACTATGAGATTAAAATTAAATGTATTCCAAGGATTGCTGAGATTTTAAAGAGTGTATGATGGACAACTGATATGGGTATAAAGGAATTACTATCTTTGTCACTATCTGGGCTACATTCTAAGCCTACAAATTCCATTGGAAATAAGGATTCTAGTTAACCTCCAACTCTAAAGAGGTGCCTACAGATCCATTGTAGCAACTGAATTTCTTAGAACTTAGTGTTTGCTTTGTTTTTTAAATCTCACCCCACCCACACCACTGCATGACTACATAATGCATATTTTTCAGTCTTTGCCCTGAGCACACATTAAGCAATCTAACTCCTACACATAGACTCTTACCAAAAAGAAGAAGGAAAAAGAGGGGAAGCAGAAGAAGAGCAAAAGGAGAGAGGGACAGGGAGGGAAAGAAAGTTCAGAGTAGGAAACCAACTGAGTTTCACTTTGTATGACAGATCTAATGATAAAGTAACAAAGATTATTTTTTATATGATAAAGTAAAACTTTTAAATGGAAGATGTTTGGACCTTTTTTTGATTTCTTGTGTTCTTTTTTTTAAAAGCCTACGTAAGGAATATAATAAAGATTGGCAAAGCATCCATCTCTCCAAAGCAAGACCCATTAAATATTTTGGAAGCTACTTTCAGTTGGCATCTTTCAAAACATTTTTTTCCAAAAATCTTCAAGCTAGAATTACAATTGTCTGGAACCCAATCTGTCAGTTAGAAAAGCCTCGGAGCCCTCACTCTTAATAGTGAAATAGGCTGAAGGGCAGACAGCTGGCTCCTTGCTCGCTCTGCCATGTAAATCCACTTTAACATAAATGGCTCACACCCTCGCTTTTAGAGTGATGGCTCAACCTAGAGACTGATCTAATTGGATAAGCTTATAGAATATTTCCATAATGACAAAGAATCAGACCAAGCTTTCCATAATTTCCATAGTCAGTCAATGGAAAGTCTGCTGGACAGGAAGTGTTACCATCTGATGAAATAGCAACATGCCCAAGTCCGTCCAGCTTGCCTCGGTTTTTCTGTGTTGGAAATGAAGACCTCCAATAGCTTCTTGGTTGTGGGGAAGGATGAGACTGGTCTTTCTCCTGAACAAGTCAATTACAGTATTTGGGTCATACTGGTAGAAAGATGTATACAGCAAAAGAAATGCTAATGTGCCTACAGGTTTAATATACTTTCAAAGAACTTGACTTCTGTAATAACAATTAAATAATAATAATAAAGTTGTCAATTATGAAGTAGCTATTAGGCTTCATGACCACATTAATCTAAATACTCATTTAATCTCGATGTAAAAATTTTACGAGAAATTCATTATTCTCACCAGTTTACACCTCAAGAAACACTCCTTGACATATTAAGCAATTTTCCCTAGTTCATCACCCTAATTAATGAAAAAGTTGGAAAATAAGCCCATGTCTTTGATTCTAAACCACCAACATTTATTAACTTTCTCATGGAAGAGAACCAAGGTTTGATGTTTATGACTTAAAGATTATTAAAAAAAAAAGTAGAGATAAATATGTTGAATATATTATTTATTTATAGTCTTCATTTTTAAAATATTTTTATTATAGATGAACAGAATACCTTTATTTTATTTACTTATTTTTATGCAGTGCTAAGGATTAAAAACAGCATTTCACACATAGTAGGCCAGCACTCTGTCACTGAGCTAAAACCAATCCCTATACATCGTCCTTTTTTGTTTTTAAAGAGAGAGGGACAGTGAAAAAGAGAGGGAGAGAGAGAGAGAGAGAAATAGTCAATTTTTATTTAGTTTTTCAGGTGGCTTTTGTTGCTCTGGCACTTAGTTGTGTACATGGTGCTGGGATTTGAACCCATGTGCTCTTGCATGCCAAGCAGGCATTGTAACTGCCAAGCCACCCCTCCAGCCCCTATACACAGTCTTTTAATACCACATACCTTATGTAAAAAACTGGGGACTTATAAACCTGTATGTAACAACCCTGCACCTGTAAAGTTATTCAGCTTGTCTAAGATGAGCTAGAAAATCAGGTGCTGTGACTGTACATGTCCCCTCTGCTTCCCCACCTCCACCTCTGGCTCTCTTAATTAGTTAACTCCTATGTGTCCAAAGCTACAAGGTCCAAATACAGTTCAGTGGTCCTCTTGAACAGGATGACTTAGCTGAAACTGACCTTCACTCTGCCCTGAGCCTAACTTTGGTAACCTTTCACTTTTCAGTTTACCTGTCTTCTGTTTACCTGCTATCTTATCTAATAAAAAGAGCTCATGCCTTATTTATCTTTGTTTCTAGCACATAGCATGATGTTGGTTACATGGTCAGTAGATATTTAGCTAGTACGTGATGTATGGGTAGATGAAAGATCAAATAATCAAGACTCAGAATACCAGGCTTCCTCTTAGTAGTAACACATCTTTACAATTCCATACAAAATCACCAATTTGCATTCCTATGCATGGACAAATTGTTCTTCAAAACTCCTTTGGAAATACAAGCATTTGAGATCCAAATATTAGCACCAGGAATCCCCATACCCAAATTTAGGTGCCTGGTATTGTACAATTAACAACTTCTTCATGGGGAAGATAGCTCCTCCGTGATCAGTTTCCATTTCTCTATTTCCATTTATGATTCCAGCATAAATATAAGATTATTTATTTTACTATGCCAATGAAACCTGAGGTTTGAACTTAAGAGTAAAGAAAAAGAAAAGGAATGTAACAATTTCAGTAAATAGAAGGAACCCCACTTAATATTTCTTTTTGTAAATCTGTGACAAAACCTACCAACTACTCAAATACTAAAACTTGTAATCAGTTACCCTTTAAACTGAAGTGACAAACTTATGGAGGAAAAGTAGAAATACCTTTTCAAAACAAAAAGCAAAGAAAGATCAAATTTTTCAAGTTCAAAAAGCAGCTGAGCACACACAGAGAGATCTGGATGATTTTAAACATAGCTTTTAGTGTGTGCTATCACATATTATGGACACCATTTTAAATACTTTTGATTTCAGGAACATTTTTAGTCCAAATATTTTAAATGTCATTTTCATTTGACTAGCTAAAAATGAAAGTGTCCAGTGAAGGTATCACAGTGCAACAGAATCTTTGAAAACACCCAAACCCAAAAACAATGCAGAGGGAAGGGCGGCTTCCTTACCCTGCTAACAAAGGAAGGAAAGTAAATATGGCACGGGGTCCTCTGCAAAGCTCTCACTCTAAACAAATGCATGAGACCTAGGCCTGGATGTCTTTTCAAGCCTCCTCTTTGATGTACACTGTACAGGGGTATAAACACCACAAGGTTTGCATGCATGCATCATAAATTCATAGAGGAAAATGCATTGTGCTGAAGCACTGGCATACTTGATCTTTGTGAATAATAATTATGGACTGCTTGGCCTCCTGCTTTTTCTGTACTTTCTTTCTGTTTTTATTTTTTGGTGGAATTGTGGTGTGGAAATATCCAGGTCCTCACACCTGCTAGGCAAATACTCTACCACTGAACTATATCTCCAGCCCCTTCTCTAGTTGAAAGCTAAGGTTATGTTTTCTATGGTGCTGATTATTTTCATGTTCATTTGTAAACTGAAGCAGAGGGAACTAAAATAAATGATCAGCATTTAACATATTGACTTTTTACCAGGCACAGTGGTGCATGCCTGTAATCACAGAGATTTGGGAGGCTAAGGCAGGAGGATCACAAATTTGAGACCATCTTCAGCAACTTAGCAATGCCCTGCAACTTAGGGAGACATTGTCTCAAAATTAAACAATAAAAATAAAAAGGGCTGTGAATGTGACTCAGTGGTAAAGAGTCCCTGGGTTAAATCCCCTAAACCAAATATATATGTATGTGTATGTATGTGTGTCTGTACAAATAAATGTGTTTGTGTGTACATATATATATATATAATTCTCATATTATATGGCACATTTTCAGTTGGTTTTATGAGTACTTGAGTAATTGAAGAGATTGTTTGCAGTGTGCATTTGTTTAATTAATTGGTAATTTTTTATTTGTGGTTTTTTTATATGGTATTAGATAATTGAGGCTGTTTTCAGAAAGCAGCTGCATCTTTTATCTCTAAAAGCAAACACGTTTAATTAAATATCTTTTTCCATTAAACGGGGCAATTGTTGCACCTCTGGGAGATTCAGCCTGAGTTATATAAATGTTCAAAGAGAAATCAGCCTGCTTAACCACGTACACTGTTCTGTTTCTTAGATTTTTTTTTCTGTATTACCTTTGGAATATTTCAGAAAAGTTATGGTCTAATCTATGAACAAGTTTCTAAGGAAAAATTCTTATAGACTGTCCAGTCTTAAAAATCAATTCACAAATCCCCAAAATCATCAAATGTCATGTCATGCATAATGCATTATTTAATGCCTCTAATGATATATGTGGTTAAATCTTGTGCTATGATATGTCATTACAACTAAAGAAAATTAGAGGTAGCATGGTAGCTCCACTGATGTGGAGCTTTGGGACTCAACACTCCTAGATTTAAATCCTGGTTTCATTGCTTACTGTATCTATAACACTTTCATAGATTAATCTTTTTGAGTGTCTGTTTCCTAGTCCATATAAGTTCTGATGCTCTATTATACATCAGGGTGACTCTATCTAATAATAATGAATTAAATATTGCAAAATAGCTGGAAGAGAAGATTCTTAAGTTTCTCTCCACAAAGAAATGGTAAATGTTTGAGGTGATGGATAAGCTAATTACTATGATTTGATCATATATGCACGTACTGAAACAAATATCATAGTGTACCCCATAAACATGTACAACTAGTAGGTGTCAACTAAAAATAAAAACAAATTTTCCCAACCCATTAGATAGGCATAGAGAGCGCCTGACATATTGGAAAATCACATGGGTCACGAGGATCCTCATTCAGCAATTATCTATTTGAGCGCCCATTAACTACCAAGACTTTTCTAAGTACTTAGAATACAAACAATCTGTGGAGGTTGTAAAAGAAGACAGACAGGCAATGAACAACAACAAAAATTGTATTTGTGGTGGGGCTGAAACAGTGGCTCAGCAGTTATGGCATGCATGGCATGCATGAGGACATGGGTTTGAGCCCCAGCACCATGTGCACAATGAAGTGTGGAAGCAATGAAAGTCACATGAAAACTAAATAAAAATTGATTCTCTCTCACTCACTCTCTTTCTCTCTCTCTCTCTCTTTAAAAAATGTATTTATGGTATAACAGAAAATATAAAGGCTATGGGAAAATAGAACAAGGTGAAAGGGATTGGTGGCATCGCAAAAAGGGTTTGTGGTTTTATACAGTGTAGCCACAATGGTCCCTGCTTAGAAGGGAGCATCTGGGAAAAGATCAGAAAAAGGTGATGGAGTAAGTTGTACAGACATCTGGGGGAAGGGGGCTCCAGGCAGAGGGGACAGCCCAAGATTGCAGTCTCTACTCTCGACTGGAAACACTTCATATTTCCAACCTTTCAAATAGGCCTTCCTACCTAATCTTTCCTTCTTTCTAAATGTTCTGAAAAAGAGTTGACTGTTTTATTCTTCTGAAATATGAATCTGACCTTTTCTCTCCCGTTCCCCTCAGTCACTTCCAAGAGCATCAAGTTCTATATACAGATGTATATTTCTATCAATCTTTCTAATTCATCTCTCTGTTCTCCTCAGGACAATCTCCTTCCTGGACCTCTATCACATGCTTCCCTCTCTCTCATGCTTAGAAATATCTTCCCTGTGTTTAAGGTCTGTTTTTTCCTGCAGTCGCTGTCCTAGGATTCACATCAATCTCTGAATTTTTTAATTTTCTTTGCACTTTCTGTTTGTGCCACATACCACTGCCCTGCACTATGTTGCACCATTCTGGTCTCAAGTAGCACCATCACCAGCACTTTGCTTGAGCAGACTATAGTAATAGTTGGTTCACTATTTTTTTTTCTCTAATTACCTCATGCACGCATTTTACCTCTCCAACCAGATGGTAAATGCATTATAAGAAAGATCATTCTCAGAATTTCTAATATCCCTTAACTTCTAATATAAGGTCAGGTAATAAATTAAAATTTTCACCTCTTGCCATCTTAATTTACATGGGTTGGCAAAGAACAAAATATTTAATGAAGAGCTTGTTTTACAAAAGCAGAATCTGGTCATGAATACATAGTTAACATTTAATGGATGCTAGCTCACTAGACTTTGATGTTTTGTGAAATTTGATTTCAGATATTTTGTGATCCAGTTTACTTCTAAACATATAATAAATTTTATAAATCTGATACTTCTTTCCTAAACTCCAAACTCCATATCCAATTTTCTATTCAACATTTTCATGTGGATAACTAAATGACTTGTTGAAAATTGAGCTCTTGTCCTCACACAAAATAAAGAAAAAAAAATCTCACTAGCTTCCCCATTTCAATTGATGGACTTTCTGCTTTCTCAGGTCAAGAGTCTCAGAGTTATCCAGGATCTTCCCTTTCTCTCCATCTCTACATGCAATCTCAGGAAATTCTGTTGGTTCTACCAAGAGTATGAAACTGTGGATTAACTCTCCACAGTTCAACACTTCCCACCGTCCTCATTGTTACCATCTTAGACCAAATTGAACATTATCTCTTACTTGGATTCTTGCAGAAACATCCTACCTAGTCTTATTTTCAATCCTTGCAAAACTCCCCCCTACTCAGAACATCGCAGTGGCTTCTCTCTCCACAACAGAGTGAAAGCTAGAGTCCTTTCAAAGGCCTACAAGATTGTGCATGGATTGGGACCTGTGACATTTCCGAACACATCTTCTGTTACTCCTCCTACCCTCCCCATTCTATAACCACCCAGCTTTGTCCCTGCAACGTGCTGGTGATGGCCCACCTTGCAGCTTTCATAGGCTCTTCCTGAATGCTATTACCCTTGAGATCCTCCTAGCTAACTCCCGCCTTACCTTTAAAGGTTTATTCAAATTCTCCCTTCTCATTGAAGCTCTCTTAATGACCCTATTCTAAAGTGAAGTCTTTATTCCCCTCCCCTACTCTTTCTTTTCATAGCATAATCACTATTCTCCTGCTTCTCATGAGAAAGTGCCTTCATCTACAGAAGCAAAATTGACCAAGCGCCTTGGGCGGTGCACTCTGAAATCTATCCCTATATTTATTTATGTCCAGGCTGCGTTTTCCTGGGGCTGCTCCTAGGCAACGATTGAACATTGCAGGAATGCTAAAGTAGGCTCATTCCTGGGAGACATGGACCACTCTGGTAAGCTGACTTTGGCTCCAGGACTCTCCAATGGCATGGCCAATATCCCTTAGACTGCCCTGAAAATCAGGATGTTTACATGTAACTTACCCTCCCTCCCTCTCTCTCACTTGGGTCTCCCACACCTCCCCAACTCCAGACTTTTCTGCCCTTCTCCCTTTTTCTCTCATATGTTTATTTCTCTTAATAAAGTTTTTCATATTTATTCCACCTTGGCATATGTTTCTCAGAAGGTTCAGAATGACATAATCACTTTTTCACCTATTATATTCTACTTATTCATTGTATTTATCTTTTACTGCCAACCACAAGATAAATTCCAAGAGAGCAAAAATTTTGTGCACTTATGTATCTCAAACACTTAGTACAGTGCTGGACAAGTACTCAATAAATATGTACATGATGAATGAACAACAAATGATTTTAAAATATTATCAATCATTTGCATTATCAACAAGACAAATGTATAGGCATTTAATATAATACCAATCACTAGCCACAACTTTGCTCCTTCCCCAATTCCCTGATCCTCTTATTTTATGTAGTCCTCCACTACACTAGAAAATCATTCCTGTTTCCTATGGCAAAAATGAGATTTGAGAGATAAGTTGATTTTAGGAAAAGATCCAGATTAATAATTGGGTGACTGCCATCTGTTCTGGGCAACGAATATGCAGCTCTGACTGAGGTAGTTACCACTGCTACTATCTTGTCTTTAATTTCAGCTAGGATCTGCAAATAAACTAAACAAATAAATTTTAAAAATCAGAAGTTTTGAAGGTTTTATTTTTTAAGCTTAAATATCCATCTAATAGTAACAAACTTGGCTCATGCTTAATCAATTCTGTTACTCCCTAATCCCTCTAAGTATCCCTTTTAAGGATGTAGAAACCAAGATAAACTACTCTCAAGTATGATTTCAGACTTTTAAAACTTGTGAGCTTCATGTTGGGGCGACTGACTGGAATGTGGGCTCTGTGGTTGGGAAGCTCCAAATGACAATATGGGGAAATGTTATTTCACTAGGCCCCTAAATTTCTGCAGAGAACCCTACCAGGTACTGTTGGAGGGTTTTATACCAGCTGTAAGTTTTCTGGGAGCTAGAAGGAGGAGGAAGGTGGGTCCAACTCTTCTTCATAAAGACCAATGTAACTGTCAGCCCGTCCCTTACCTTGCCTGTGTCCTTGGACAGACCTTGATGCAAGGATGTTATAAGGCCAGACAGTTGAGGTTCCAATCCTGACTTTGCTACTAATTAGCTACGTGGCAAAGTACCTCTTTGACCCTGTGGACTCATTTTTAAAATAGGGAAAACACACCTAATCATTCAATGCCTCATAAGATAAATAGGATGTAATTCATTTGTCCATAGACAGTTCTCAGTAAATATTCACCATTACTATTACTAATATCAGAAACACAAAGGAAATTAAACCATCTGTTCAATGTTTGAGTTGTATTTTAATCTCTTAAGATGTGTGTTAATAGGAAGGCACTTGATAGCATCCGAACATATAATAATGAGGTAGATGGTAATTAGGGTTCACTACATCAAAATTTGATTAAAGAACTGCCAGGGTAAAGAAAACAAAGTCCACTGCAAAGTTCCCTGGTCTTTGCTTTAACCTGACAGCTGCATGGGTTTCGCTGCCTTTTTCTAAAGGGCAAGGGAATGTCCACGCGGTGTCGGGCTGCCAGCAGTTACAGAATGTCTCATCACAGTTGCAAAGCCTCACTCCTGTCTCTTGCGTAACTGGTGAGGTCAAAACGGGCACCTCCATGGAAGCCAAGAGTGTCATTTCTGAATGAGGTCCAATAAAGAACTGCATTCCATAGAAATCCAAATCAAGCACCAGCAGAGGGTGGCACTTGCTGTTCAAACTGCCCTGGTGGGCCAGCTTTTCAATATCGTCACCTTAACACCTTTGATTTCTCCATGACCTAAGATTCCAAAGTTTGCAACAAACTGATAGAGGTGAGGAGGTGAGGGGGGAGAAGAGCCTGACGTAAATTTACCACAGTATGGAGTTCTAAAGTAATGATAGAAGTTTCTATTATGATCTAAAGCCAAGCAGAGGGAGAAAGGCAAATAAGAGACTTGGCACTTCTATCCAGGCGAGGTGAAGCTCTCTCTTTGTAATCTGGGAGTGAGGGTGCAGGTGAATTAACTTCCTGCAAACACACAGGGACCCACACATAAGGAGATGCCTGTGTGTTGCTGGAGCAGAGTCTGATTAAACAGTGTGAGCTGTGCCACTCCTGGAAAATAATGAATTGGGTAAGGAACAGTTAATAAGAAAATGTGCCTTGCTAACAGTGCACATTACAACAAAGAGCTGGCAGCTCCTGAAGGAAAAGGGCTTGTGCCGCTGCCGTTCAAACTTGTCAGTCAACTCGTGCCAGCAGCCTCAGCGTCTGCCTCCCCAGCACACCCTCATTACATGTGTCTGTCTGGCCTGATCTGTGCATCTGCTCAGAGACGCTCCTGACAAGTCGGGAATTTCTCCCTTTCTCACTGGTGCAAAGAGCGGATTTCTCCCTGCTTCTCTTCTATCACCCCCGCACCTCTCCCAGAGGAGGCTCTTTGATTTATGGTAGCTTTGGACTTCCTTCAGCGGCTGCCTGTCCTTGACTTCTAGAATGGAAGAAGCTGAGCTAGTGAAGGGAAGACTCCAGGCCATCACAGTAAGTCTGCATATGGTTACAACTCATTAAGGTGGTTGCTTAGAGGAACAGCCCTGGTTGCTAGCTGTCCCTGTCGCTGAGTCCCCCTCCGTGGAAAAACGTATCTGTCAGCCTTCACGGACATCTCTGTTTCTCTTAACCCTTGTGACCCTCTGTAACTCTTGGGTTTTGGAACCTCTGTGCAAGGCAAATGTCCCTGATGTCCACACAATAATCCAAAGTTTTTAAGACAGTCTGGTTAACTATTATTCACCTTCTGTGTACCTTAAAAATGCAGTTTCTCCTTAAATTCCTATTTGACAAACATTCGATCAAAAAACAGAACCCCAACTTAGAAACTTTTTAAAGCAATGAATGAAGCAAAAAGTTTGAATTTTTTAAAAGAAGGAAGAGAAAAAGAAATAAAATGAATTACTTGAAACTTTTTATTTGTAGTGTCATAGTGTGTTCCAGAAAGCCTAACAATTAAAATCAATGTTGGTATAGTTAAGCTAAACCTTGAACAACAAAACAGTAGGCAAAAGCATGCATCAGAGTAATTCTCAGAGATCAGTTTCCAGTCCAGTCAGAAACTGATGGAGGAATGTAGTGCATGCAATGGATCTGGAAAATATCTCGTTAATGCTGGGAAGAAAAATAGTGCATTGTTTATGTTGTTCTGGGAGAGAGTCAAAGCAACAAATGAATTACTTTTCTTAAATGCTCCAGCCATTTTTTAAATTTTTTAAAACACTGCATTTGGCAGTAAACTGGCAGTCTGTAATGTAATCATTTATCATTAGCTGCAACTTTTAATGCAATTTTTAAGGGAAAAAGAACTTTGAAATTCAACACCCTAATTTCTTGCATTTTGCCGCTGAAATTAGCTGTCAGAAAAAAATGAGTACTTTCAAAAAACTGATGCTAAATCAATGTAGGTAAGAGGATATTTTTCTTATCTCTTCAAATTCTCATTGCATAGCTAATAATGTTAGCCCTAATTTAAGATTTTTACTAAATGGACACAGTGTCTTGGTTCCACCTAGAAAGGATTCAATACATTAAAATGTTTTCTTAGCCAGTGGTAAGAAAGCAGAAGTCCATTGATGAGGTTGGCACTTTTCCATAAGATAACATTTTTTTTAAATGTCTAACTTCTGATTATTATATTTCCCTTTCTTCAGAAACCCTTGGCCTGGGTTGTTGTTTGTTTTGTTTTGTTGTTAAAACCCTGCCACCGTTTCAGCTGTCCTGCTTGAAAGGACAGGAACTCCTCTCTGCTCTGTTGTTTTTGGCATGGGCCTTTTACATTACAGCTGTTGTCTAAAGGTTACTTTATTGGACTGTGTGAGTTGTGTGGTCACACAAGCTCTATTTTTTCTAATGCTTCTATCTCCTAATGGAATGAAATCATGTACTGAATGAAATAGACAAGTAGATGCTTCTTCTGTATTTTCCTCTTTTAATTGGGGCACACCCTAGTTTAAGTCCTATCTCCAGTGCACCTCATAACTCTTACTGAAGTAGCACATGTTCCAAAGATATGGCTGCATGGAGATATTCAGGTAAGACCAGGAATTTTTACTGAAGGTCCAAATGAAAACGGGATCATACACCTTAAAAACAGTCAAGGGAGTAGTGGGTTCATAAGTATAGAGACACATGCTTTGGGGATGATTAAAAAAATTAATTACTTTTTAGATTATGCAAATAGCTTCAACATATCCCATTAGAAAGAATTAAGCAAATTTCCAAAGTAAGGTCAAAAAATAATTATAGCTTAGAAATAATACACTTGTATAAAAGTTGTAGGGGGAAAATGGAAAAAGTTTATGGGAACAAATTCCTATTAGCCTACATCTCACCAGGCTAAATTCAGTCACATGTGTCACCACCTAGAGGGGAAATGGAGCAGTGGTGTGTCCCTGGAAACAACAAGTCACCCTCCTCCCTCCTGGAGCCCTGGGAAGTGCCAGCTTACTCCACCCTGGCCTTACCCAGGAAGCCACCTCACTATTCCCTTTCTTCCTGGGAAAATGAAAATACATGATATCCAGGGAGCTTGCAAGGATTATTTTATTTTTGGAAGTAGTTATAATCTTCACAATCTCTCACCTATACAATCTTCTCATCTCAACCATTTTCCTACAATGATATAACTTTCATGTGCCTCAAGAACAAAATCAGAAGGCAATCACCTAATGTACCAAGACACAGCAACTCACAGACTGCACTTTGGAAGAAAAAAGAACTTGTATACTTTAAGATATGTTTGAAATATAATCTTTGCTGTTATATTTATTCCACCTGGTTTCAAGGGCCTAAAATGTCATCATTTCCACTGCAAAGAATTGACAACCTTCCTCTCAAAAAAATTAAACATGTTAAGTAGATGGAATGTGACCCTTGGACTCTCTAATTGAACACTAAATTACTGTTGGGGTGCCATTCATTTCTTGTATCTGTAAATTGAACTTTAGATTAGTCAGAAGTCTTCTCAAAGATTTAAAGACAATGATGGCAAACTTATGAAGATACACAGAAACAATCATTTAAAAGATGGCAATCCGTTTGGGAGTATCACATATACACTCCATTTAATTACTTACTTTCATCTCTTCCTTCATTACTTCATCCATGCACCAACTCTTCTTTTATTAAATTAATTGTCAAAGTACCCCTTCACCAAAGAATTCAGTTTTCAACTATAATTTTAAAAAGGGATGCTTCCAACTGATTAAGTATTATTTTTCATAACTAAAAAGTCTCCTGAGGCTATTTTCAAGTTAGTACATATTTTAACAAATAGCTGATTTTGATACAAAAGGAGAGCTATTAAGGTAGACCCATAATTTGAAATTCACTTGTAAGGTTGCTAGAACCGAGAACACAAATGCCCCAAGCACTTTTATTCAAATTTTTTAATTAAGAAGTCGAGTTATTGTGCAATCACAGATGCATATAAAGTAACAATATGACATGCATATGTTTTTAAACCAGAATTACCACATCGCTCACACCCCAGTCTCTTGATTCTTCTATATTTCACCCCTACAAGGATATCGATACTCACATTGTGAATTTTCCAAAATTAAATGATTGCATAAGTATTATTTTGATTCTCAGTGGGGTAAGACAACTTTAACCGTTAGGTATGTGCGTATCAGTTCATTCTCTTATACCTCCTCAGACAGATCCTTTTATGGGTGGGCTGTTATATTGGGCAAAGAACTGTGGCACAGCATATTTTGGGGGCCTTTATTCAGTGATTGTTAAGCACCTACTATGTGCCAGGCCTTATGCATTTAAATGAAGAGAAATAAGGAGCTCTGGGAACCTCAGCCTCAGGACTGAAGGTGGGAGTGGACTGCAGCTTGGTCAGGGTGACTTCACAGATGGGGTGACAAGAGAGCTTGGCTGTGAGGGAGGGGCATTCTGTCAGATGAGACAACAGTAAAAATCTTAAGTAGAAGCACCTGCCTCGGACTGCCTCCCTCTGGAAAGGAGCCACAGAGTCCTGACACTGGAATTTGAGCAACAGAGCCAGATTTGCCAGCCAAAGCTGCTCAAGACAGAAAAAAAAGATCTCACATTTGCCTGGATCCACTCCCTATTTCTTTCCACTTCCAGAGAATATTTTCTGGACTTGTAAATACAGAAATTTAGGAGGCAGGAAGTTCTTTACATAAAGCAGAAATCTTCCTGTTCAAAGACCCATATTAAAACAATAACATAAACCCAGATGGTTTCTAATTATTTCTTTAGCTCATGTTCCCTGTCCCTGAGCATTCCACCTCATCTCATTCTCTTTCAGTCAATATTTGGGATCTTCTTAAAGTCAATAAAACACCTTATGACCCCAAGGTGGAACCTGTTACAGAATTTGTAGGGCCCAGGGTACAATGAGAATGTTGCAAAATTTCTTCAAAAAATATACAAAATTTCAATATGGTAACACCAAAGAATTAAACCTAGAGCTGGGCCCATCTGAGCATGTTGCTCCATGTGATTTCGTAGATCACATGCCCAAGAAGTCAACCCCACTTTTATATTCCAGGTCAGCCATAGGTATTTCTCCCTATTCATTCTATCTGCACAAGTGAAAGGATGAAAACAAGAGCGAGCTGGCTTGGACCAACACCAAAAATAGGCCTTATACCTTTATTTGGACCATTGTACTATGTCGCATTCTAAGAACTTTCTTAAATCACTAGTGGTTAAGAGCATGCATAATGAGCTATTGTTACCCATCATATGTCATAGTTAAGACAAAGTTACAAAAACACTTCCAATTTGTCATGAGCATTAAAAGACATCCACAGGAAGATGGTAAATGAAGATGTAGCAATCTCCTGAATAAAGAAGCCCTCTGCCAGAATATTCAAACAATAACGCCTGTACAATTTTCCACAGTGTTATACCAAGATTACATGTTTCTTCCAGAGAAGGAAAGACTTCTTCAAACAAATGTGCTACACCACATTTCTTTGCCAAACATAATAGCCCACCCATAAAGGAGACCATGTGACCAGGTATAATAATTTTGATAGCTCATTAAGGAAACTGCTTTTTAACAACAGGGGAAGGTTTTTCCACTGTGCTACAGAATGATAATGCTACTTTCCAGATCCTCCACTGACAAGGATCCCCATGAACTTTAAGAACACTACAGGATGGAAAAAAAAACTGCTTCTTTAGGAAGTTGCAATTACAACAAATTAGAGTCTGCACGTATAACTGTAGTCTAAGCAAGTGCAGCATCTGAAACAAGACTTCTACTTCCTAATTTTCTGTCTCAAACCAGCCAGCCTTTCTTAAAATGAAAATATTTTAATTCAGTTAAATTGCAGTGATGTCATTTTGCAACTGAGAGGATTCAGTCAAGCCATTTAAGACACGGAACTGGACAGGTGCAGTGGTGCATGCCTATAATCCCAGCGGCTCCCAAGGCTGAGGTGATAGGATCGCAAGTTCAAAGTCAGCCTCAGCAACTTAGTGAGGCTTAAACAATTTAGCAAGACCCCACCTCAAAATTACAAATGGTGGAGGGGGAGTTGGGATGTTGCTCAGTAGTTAAGCACCCCTGGGTTCAATCCCCGATACCAAAAAAGAAAAAGAAAAAAAAAAGACGTGAAACTGGGCAATCTTCTGAAGCTCTGAATGGAAATGCAAACTGGCTTCTGTCCTAAGCAATAGGTTTCCAATGTGTAATTGCATCAGTCATCGATGTGGGGTGATGCAGCACGGTAAGAGGAGCTGTGACAGCTGTTCCTTAAGGGATCTATGCTACCAAACTAAGAATATAAAACACACCTCTTAAGCAAAACAATTCTAAGATTACTAACAATACCAACAGCACCTACTCTTACACAGCATTTAGGCTTTAAAAAAAATAAAAGCTTTCACATTCTTGATCTCATTGGTCCAAAGAGTCCTGTGACTATTTTCAAAAACAAATGTGGCCATCTCCATTGCACATGTGGAAACCGTAAGGCCAAGAACAGTTAGTTAAATGGCAGAATCCAAATCTCTTCAGTTTGTCAAATTTTCTAAGCACATCACAATAAACTCTTTTATTTTTTAATATTTTCAACATACTCTTATGTATTGGAGGGAATCGTTGTTATATATTCATGCATACATGGATATTGACAAAGTAAGTTAAGGCCAATCCTAGTCCAGGTTCTCTCCCCTTCATCTGTCCCTGCTCTCAAGTCTCCTCTGCAATACCCCTGTGCTATAATTGGAAAAGAGCATATACATGCATATTAATTTTTGAAATTTCTGAGTTTCTCTGCCTGCCTGTGTGTAGTTAGGCTTCTCATGGGAGTTGAGTGTTGTGTTGATAACCCTCCTTTATCCCTCCCTCCCTTCCATGCCGTCCTCTCTTCTCTTCCTACCCTCATAGTTATGGTTCCCCCTGCTTATGTAAAATTTCAACTATGGTGAATTTATTACTTAGCTAACTTTTATCCTGTCTTAAGTTTTACTCTAGCTTCCATATATGAGAGAAAACATTCAGCCCTTGAGTTTCTGTATTTGGGATATTTCACTCAGCATAATTTTTTCCATTTCCATCCAGTTGGCTGCAAATGCCATGATATTGTTTTAATAGCAGAGTATAACTCCACACAATAAACTCTTACAAATCTCAAAATGGCAATCCTCGCCCCCACTCAGAAGTTCCTTCAATTTCTGTGGCTCACTCTCATGGACAGAGTTTGAAGTGGAGCAAGGAGAAGAACCTTTAGAGGTTCTGATTCTCTTAATTGCATTTTCTAGCTAAAATCAGACCTCCACCACTGCAGTCTCCCTCCACCTTCCTCAGCCTGCCAGAAGTTTTACTCAATAGAAATTATCACTAGCTAGAGATAATCAGATGTCAATAATGTTATATGTGAATTATACCTGCATGATATATTACAGTACATTTAAAATTAGAATTGTTTTATATGTTTAGCAACATGACATTTCTTTTAATATATTAGGAGCATAATAATGTACCATGTTATTAAATAGTCTTCTAAATTATTTTTAATAATTATATGTAGTTCTAACACATACACATACATACTTTATTTAGTCCTTATTTATTGTTTTAAGAGGGTTAAGATGGAATCAAAGTCATTTTTCAGAGCATTCAATATTATAAGCCCTCATTACGTCCTCCCCATTCTGTCTCCATTGTCTAGTCTTGCACCTCCCACCAGGACTTTTTAATGATAAGAACTCTCTCACAATTCCCCTAACCATGAGCTCAGCACTAGCTGGGGCACCAAAAAAATGTGAATGAGCAAGTGAAGGAATGAACAAATATGGTTGAGCTGAGAAGGGTGAATGCTAATGCCTGGCGGGTGAACAGATTTCTTTCACACTGAACACCAGGCCAAGCTTAGCATCACCCCTTAATTCAGGGGTCTGTTTTGTGTTTATTGTTTATCCTTGTTCTGCTTTGTCACTATTCGTTAGAATAAATGAGAAAAGGTAGACAAGGGAATAAGAGTAGAACACAAACTGGATTTCATTTAGAGTTCTGCTAGAATTTAAGGTTGAGAAAGAAGACTAAAATTACAGAATGAAATAGTTTTTTTATTTTTATTTTTGATTCACTCTATAAGTTATAATGATTGCCATTCCCAATTCCCATGGCTACTTAAGAATTTGGTTATTTCAAAGTTAGATTCAGAAATTATCATAGGGACGAGAGAAAGCACAGAAATTCTCTGTCCACATTTCCAACTTCTTTAGTCCATGCTCTGGAACTATGCACCTACCTCCTCCCAGAATGCTTCTAACCAGGCAGATCCACAGCCTATTCTATTTGAGAACAGCTCTCTGGATTAAGAGTTCTGACATTACGTGCCTGAGTCTGGTTTCCTTTAACTTCCACACACCCATCGTGACTATAGTCATTGATGCTATATAGCTTCATTTGATCATTCCTCATATCATAGGCATATTCTAGACACTTTCTAAAATGTCACCATCACTATTGAAAGTTGGTGCTGAGAGTTGAACAGGACCCTCATCAGAGCAGAACCCCCTGCTGCTATAGCTTCCCTTATATGGGGAATTGTGTCTCTACTGGTATATTTGGTAAGGGATAAGAGGTATATAAAAATCATCACTGATGAAGCTATAGAAGACCAAGTCCAACACAAGCTCCACCACTGACAACTATCAGATTCAAGAGACTCAATCAGTCTAGTCCTCAGCCGCCAAGTTAAAAAGAATTGATTTGAAAGTTCAGTAGTCACCTCGGACAGAGGGCTAATATCCAGAAAATACAGG